>JAYMTT010000623.1:0-12131 GCA_036898025.1 Hypseocharis bilobata
GCCTCTCTGCCTCTCTCTCTCTCTCTCTCTCTCTCTCTCTCTCTCTCAGTTTCGGCGTTCGCGTTGCTTTGATATTATTTTGGAGTTTCGCGCCAGTCTTTTAAAAAAATTCGTGAAAAAATACTCAGTCACAGTCACAGGCACAGACCATGGGCCAGTCCACAATGGGCCGTTACGGGCCGGGTCATTAGGTCAAGTGGCCATCATTGATCATACTCAAACAGAGCCGTACAATACATGACAGTTTCGCTGATGCCTACCAAGTGTTCGATCAATGTCCTCTGAGAAAGAAAGAACACAAGGCAAGGAAGCTACAACACTTTGCTGGTATGGCGAACAGCAAGTACGAATACGTGAAGTCCTTCGAAGTCAACGACGAGGTGATGTTCCCAAATTTCATCGTCGTTCGAGTCGACGGCCGCAATTTCCGACGGTACTCCACACACACACTCTCTCTCTCCTTTCCTTCTAAGCTTGGAATAATTTGTTACATTCATGTGTGCTGCAAATTTGCAGCTTCACTCTCTTTACAATGAAGCTTGTGGGTTGTTTGTGTGAAGCTAGAGATAGGAAATTGGGTTGCAATGGTTGATTTTATGATTAATTGGTTTGATCATATTTTTGTGGGTGTGTGGACATTTTTGGTAGGTTCTCTGAAGCTCATGAATTTGTGAAACCAAATGACGAGCATGCTTTGAAGTTAATGAACTCGTGCGCGGAAGCTGTGTTGGATGAGTACCCGGATATAGTCTTCGGATATGGGTTCAGTGATGAGTACAGGTACTGCAATATTCTTTTGCTGCTCAACTGGTTATGTGAATTTTAACTTACTGCACTTACATGAGAATTAATGTACTTTGTTTTTTTTTCTTTCTTTTCTTCTTCCTTGTAATGTGGCTATAACAGTTTTGTTTTCAAGAAGACATCCAAGTTCTACCAGAGGCGAGCGAGGTATGTATTTGGAACTTTTTAGTTTGAGAGCTTCATATTGTTTATGGGGCAGTAGTCTTCATGGGATGTAATCATGCTTGCAATATAGTCGGAACTTCACATATTGTGTTGTGGTGGTTTAACATAGAGGTAATTTGGTAAAGTTCATCTTTTCCTATTATTTGCTCTTCATTGCCAGAAAAAAAGAAAGATAAAATTTGCTCTTCATTGTCAAATTTGGTCCTTCAAATTATACGATTCTGCTCACGATCAAGTTCACTTTAAAGGATGAAATTTATGAATTTGCAGTACTGTTCTTTAAAAGAAGGGCTAAAAATGGACCACACACCTAGCTAGTGACCTAGACAATAAGTGCATCATGGTCTGGTCTGGTTTCCATAGCTGCAGTAGATTAGGACACCTAAATTTAGAAAATGTTTGATATGTTTCTTATTATCTATGCCATATTGATGTAGGAACTGAGAAAAGCTTGTCAAATAAGCCATGCATGTAGATTGGCAAATTAATGTTTATACTTTATGCTTTTATTTTGTATGGTTGTGGTGATACCAAATGACCAGAATCAGGATAATTTTGAGGACCATATATATATGTATATATATCTAATATTTAATCAAGTTGAACATAAAATCAATATAGGAGGAACCTCTGAGATGATGACCCTAAAAAGAGTGATTAAGGAAGAATAATAATAGGTGGTACAAATTCTAGTCTTTTCCTTATCAGAATCTCTCTTCCCTTTTCTCAATTTCCTCTCTTTTTTGGCCTTTTTTTCCTACTTGATTTCTCGGGAAACATTTTTTTTATTAGATTTATCTTTTCCATTTGGGTAAAATTCATCTCGTTAACCTGCTAACTAATTCTGCTTCTGCAGCAAAATGTTATCCCTTGTTGTATCTTTTTTCACTTCCCTATATGTCACAAAATGGAAGGAATGTTTCCCTCAAAAGGAGTTGCTATATCCACCTTCATTTCATGCACGTGTCATATGTTGTGCATCAATAGAGGTTCTTCAAGCTTATCTTGCATGGAGACAAAATGATTGTGGGTAGTCACACCGTGCTATTAAATCTAATCTTTACTACTGTTTTAAGTTTTCTGTATCCAAAATTTCTTGTTTTCTTTTGGATTGTATGACGGATATTAATGTCTTCCCTAAATGATAATCATCTATATTGCAATAAACTTGCTTCGCAGGCCATACCAGTAACCAGTATGATACATGTTTTTGGAAGCTAATGGAATCTGGAAAGACTGAGAATGAAGCACACGAAATGTTAAAGGTGCTAATATTTATGTGCATGCACATTTGTAATTCTGTTTCTTTTTGCGGCAATGCAATAGACAGCCCTTGTGTTAGCTTATTATTTCCTTTTATTTCTTTGCTTTATTGACTATCATTGCTGTCCTGATTCCAAATGCATTATCATAGAATTTGGTTGGGTTTCTTTCTGTTCTTACATTTATATTGATTATGGTTCATGACTAAAGTCAAACTTGATTACATGATTAGGTATTTCCTGGTCATCCTTCAAATGGGCTTTTTTATTTTAAAACCGTTGGTGTCGGAAACAAATCTCTTATGAAATGCTTATGTGTTCCTGAATTCCCTTCCAACCTTCTTGATAAAATATATATGCATCATGATCTTGTCAAAACCCTGTTTCATGCCTAATTAGGGCACTAAGAAGCAAGAGAAGAATGAGCTGCTTTTCCAACAGTTCCATATTAATTATAAGAATGATCTTCCTGACATGTTCCGTCAAGGATCCTGTGTTCTCAAGACAGAGGTTTTTATCTATTCTTTCATATGATATTTTTCTCTTTAGTTTCCATTTGTTTTAGCGAAAATAACTTCTAGAAGAATATTTTGCAAATTTTGCAAATTTTGTGCTGTTTGATGCACTAATAGTCTAATACTCTCTTTGGGTCTTGGAACAGTCGAGTGAGAAAAATAAGATGGAAAAATTGCATTTGGATGCTAATTAAATGTGGAAAGACAGATAGAGAAGCAAAAGAAACAATAGAGGTGCTAGTTTTTACGTGTATGTGCTTATATATTTATGTTTTCTCTTATGTATTGAAATTTAAAATACTACTCAATGGATACTCATTCTGTTAATACATTATTTTCTTTTATCAATTGTTTTCATTGACTATTATTGTTTTAGTGGTTCCAGACATATAGACTTTTGGTGTCTTTCTTTCTGTTCCTAAAACTTGATCATAATTCAGTGTTCATATTGCAAGGGAATAATTTTTGCTTGTGCTAAGCAAGAATTAATACATTGGACTTGTCTCTCTCTGGCCTTTTGATATCTTTTGGTGTTTAGGAATTAGGTTCTTAGGTTGTAGGGTTTTTCTTAGTTTTGGTTTAAAAATATTTTATTGAATTCCACACCCTTTGGTTTATTAACCACTGGGGAATTTGAACTCTAAATTGATGCCTTTTTCTATTGGCCTTCCTGTTTTCATATTATATACCTTGCTTGTACAGGTACATGGACTTGGCAAGCTTTGAGTTTGTCTGTTGAAAACCAAGCAACATAAAAATATGAAGTTTCTCTAAACTTTTTTTTCCAAAATATCTTGTTCTTGAACTACACGATCAATTTCTTCTTGTTTTATTTTTCCAGTTGTATATTACTAAGTCCCAGCTTTTCCTGTGAATGAATTGAGTTTTATTGAAGCCCACCTACTAAAATTTTATCTCTATCAATTTTGCATTTACTGGTCATCCTTCAGATAGACCACTTTCTTATTCAACTATTAGGGACACAATTCCTCTCATCTGTTCATGTGTTTCTGAATTACCTAACAACCTTCTCTATACAAATCCTGGATGCATTCTGCTCTCATAACAAATTATGCCTACTTATCTTGTGTATCTCAAAATTGCAGGGTACTAAGAAGCAAGAGAAGAACGAGCTACTTTTTCAACAGTTTGGTGTTAATTATAAGAAACTTCCTGACATGTTCCGTCAAGGATCCTGCATTTTCAAGACGCAGGTTATCTTCCATTCTATATATGAACTTTATCCTATTTAGGCTTCCTTTATTTAAAGGAAAATAACTTCTTTAAGAATAAAATTTTAATTTTCTGCTGTTTGGGGCACTCTTGCAACAGTTGAGAGAGAAAGAAAAATACGAAGAAAAAATTATGTAAAAAGTAAGAAATTTTACCTTTTTCTGTTTTATTTTTTTTGTTCAACATTTCATTCAGGTGGAAGATGTTGTGAAGTACAATGAGAATGGAGCTCCTGTTAAAAGATTGCGCAAAAAGGCAATAACACTCCACTCAGAGAACATAGCTGGGAAAAGTTTCTGGAATGAGCACCCGAGTCTTATTAAGGAGCTGGGTTGTTTTGGAGAGGATGTTGGTGCAGTAAAACCAGAGTACATTAGGTCCTTCCAATTTGAAAACAAGTTATTGCCATCTACTTGGGTCGTGATTAGAATTGTTTACGTAATTTTCACAGGCAAGTTCTTACTGCTTCCTGACGTAACTAATTAGTGTTACTGGATTGTATGTTCTGGGTTCTAAATCAGTGAAAGAAATTGGTATCACTGTTCAGTAAGCTTCAGTAGGGAATAAGACGAGTCTAACCACTATTCTATTTAGTTTATTTATTTATATTTTGAAGGTTATAAAATTTCACAGCATTCAGCCTGAAGTACCTTATAGCTCATAAAATTGACTCCCCCTAGTTAAATTAACTATTTCATTCAGAATGTTTCTCGTGATCATCAAGTGGTTACCCAGATTTTTTAAGTTATTGGCACTGGCAGGAGCATTCTTTACTCTATTTGCTGTGTTCTTGGAATCTAGCTTATTGTAACAAGTTTAAGATTGTGGGTCATTAGATTTGAAAGTTGAGAGAAAATCTTTTCTTTTTCTTTTATATAGTCTGTTGAGGATATGAAGTCAACATGATTCCTGCAACTAGTGTAAGATTAAGTGGATGAGATATTGAGGCTGAAATTACTGGGTCATCCCAGAATGGCTAAATCTCTGATGAATGGGATTTTGTTGCTTGTGACTCTGATATGATGCTGCAAATTATAATAGTTGTGTGTCTGTTGATTAGATTTTCAGAAGTTCATGAATTTGAGAAGCCGAATGATGAGCAAGCCCTGAACCTTATGAACTCATGTGCAGTGGCTGTGTTAGAAGAGTTTCAAGATATAATATTCTCTTACGGGATCAGTGACGAATACAGGTATCAAATTTGCTTTACATATTTAATTGGCTCAACTTTATCAGTCTACCTGTCTGACAATGTTGCTCTTTTGCTTCCAGCTTTCTTTTGAAGAGGGATTCTGAGCTATATCAAAGGCTACCAAGGTATCTCTTGCATTTCTTTTCTGTTCAAATAATTCATGTACTGGTTATGTGATATCAGAATAAGACGATAAAATGAATCCCCCCGCGTCCATCCCTTGTACAGGAAAATTTGGATGTGGTATTTGAAGCGTCGTACATGGTCAATCTGTTGAATCAGAAGTATACCATCCTATTTAGATTATTTGTTTTACTATGACCTTTTTCCTTCTTTTTATCAGATTAAAAATATCTGGAAAAAAAAAGAAGGAAGGTTATGCCAATCTAGACAACATCAATAGTTTACAGGATAATAAATGTTAAGCACTCCCAAAGTGGATGAGTGCTTATTTGATCCATTTCCTTGTGCACAAAAGTAGCTCTTTTTATTCATAAGACACTGAAACAGAACTATGATTATTGTCGAGTAACGCCCTTTCATGAGATGGAGAGTTTGAAGTTTAAAGTTGAGCAGATGCTAAATGAGAGCGTCTTGCGAATCTTATTTTTGGTCTTCGTCTTATGGGTGTTTAGATGATGGAAGGATTCTCATGAGAGCCTGTTTGGTATCTTTAACCAGTTATTAGAGTATCCTTTGTGAGAAGAACATTGGCAATTATGCCAATCAATCAAACCATTCAATCAGTTTTGTAACCGAATTCTCTTCTCTCTGACGTGTACAAGTTTGCTCATTTCCAGTCAATGTTGTTGGCTTAATGGATCTAATCTTCTGTTTTTCTTGTTGGTTTTGCAGGCCACATCAACAATCAGTACAATACTTGTTTCTGGATGCTTGTTAAGTCTGGAAAAAGCAAACTCGAAGCTCAAAATTTTTTAAAGGTGCCAATCCCAGTTCACAACTTCAATTAATTGGAGTTACTTTATCTAGGAAGTAGAAACCATGTGCATCCTTGTTCTCTTTGCTTAATTGGTCCTCTCATTTTCAGAAAATGGGTTTTAATACATTTAGTTTTTCATGTATAAGTAATTTTGATGAAATTCTTGAGACCATGACTTCAAGGTTATTTTATTGTTTCTTCTCATAGGGTGAATCTACACCTGCAGATTAGATTAAGGCCATATTGGAATAGTAAGCCTTAAGACATAAGCCTCAAGTAGTCTGCTTAGTTAAAAGGAAAAAAAAAGGTCTAAAGCAGTCAATCCGTGTATCTGCTGTATATGTGATTGTTTCAGTGTTGGATACATGCCTAATCATAAAATGCCTAATCATAAAATACTTCATAAAAGAGGGAGGTTCTAGGTGTGGGAGATTGGTTGGACCTTCAGATTTGTTAGGCTGGATTTGTTTACATGCCCTTATTTCTGAATATGCTATTTGTTAATCAGATTGAGCCTGGCAGTCAGACTGAACAAGCGCCTCCATCTGCTGTGTTTCGGTTGGGTCCTCAAGATATGCATGGTTTCAGATTCCTTACTATCTCAATTGCACCCCGTCCGGTATTGCATTTCTCTCTTTTTCATGAACCTTTTTCTTCTTCCAAAATCTCAAATGCATCTACAATATGAAGGTCTTCTGATAATCACCTCATGGGTTCACATTTGATCCGGAACCTGTAATGCCTGTGCTTCGTCACATATTTAGTACATGGTAGTTTGCGCACCACAAGTTTTTGACATAAAAGGAGCAGAAAGCTAAATGCTAATGCATCAGGATGGATTTTCATTGCTACATATATATTAGGTTGATTTTCTTTTTCCAATCTTCTACTGGTAGTGGAAATTATTTTGTCAGAACCCTAAAACTTGAGAACCTTCTAAGGATGGCCTTGCCTCATTGCTCATTTATTGACCTTTATCTGCTGGTTGCATGTGTAGTCCAAAAATTATGTGTTAATAAGGTTCAAAGTATTATTTGCTATTGGGCATATGTTTTTATATCCTTTGCTCACTGGAGTTTGGTCTCTTGTTGCTTCATGGATAAATTAATCATCAAGAGAATTGAATATTTTCATTTCTGTGCCTAAAATGTAAGCTCTTTCATATTAACTTTTTCTGTTTCGTGCTATTGTTTTTTTTCAAATTGAACTATGCTCCCTTGCTAAACGTGATACATTGAGATGGTTTGAATAACTGAAACATGTGGTGGCTTTCTGGTACTCAGACTATTTCAGGCAGACCACCACCAGCAACTTCTATGGCAGTTGGGCAGTTCTTTAATCCAGAGGAAGGGGATATAGAGTTATCTCCTCAATTGATGCTACTGTCTGCACATTCTCAGAAGGTTAACATTTCCTTGAAGAAGTTGACTTTCTGCTCAGGCCATAACCGTGTTGATTTAGGGTTGCTTGTTTATATGACTGACTTCTGACTGGTGCATGATTTTGATGTTGTACAGGACGTGTTTCTGAAGGAGGATCATCCTCTTGCTTTCAATTTGTCATTTGCTATAAGCTTAGGCCTTTTGCCTGTTACTTTGTCTCTGAAAACCGTGGGTTGTGGAATAAAGAGTTCTGGGGTTTCAGCTGAAGAGGTTGCAACCATGGAAAACAGTAGTAAGGAATTCCATTTCTTCTAGTCATTTTAATTCTGTAGTCTATCATTCCATGTCGAATTTTCTGATATTGTCTTGTGTGTCTCAGTATGCATGTGAATTTTAATTCTGTAGTCTATCATTCCATTTCGAATTTTCTGATATTGTCTTGTGTGTCTCAGTATGCATGTGAACTGTATGGAACGTGCTTTATCTCATTGTAAGGTTTGCTAATGGCCATAAAATGGGGAAAATAGTCGGTTCAGAATGGTATTGCAACAAATTGCAGTGGCTTTGCTGTGTTAGGACTTTGATAGCAATTAGCACCGGTAGAATAGAAGGAAATCATTAGATAATTTGTTGCTGGATATACTTTAAACCAAAAGTTGGATACTTGTCTTCTGAAAGTGTACTCATGCCCCAACTCACCATCAGAGTATTGTTATTACGTGTTAATTATAGAACCAATTTTGCATTGGTGCTCAGATGCTGATTATAGAATGACTTTCCAGTTAGCGTGCTTGTAGCATGCAAACTTGTGAATACACTTTCCTATTCCCGAAGGTAGGAGTAATGATGAAAATTCTACAGTGACATTTGTTTCATAGACAAATTCTGAAGTCGTAACTTCTTACCTTGTAACGTTTTAGATCAAATTACAAGCTTTAATCAATAATTATTTCCTATGTGCTTTCTTACCCCACTAGATCACGGAATTATTGTCAATCATCTTCTATTATTCTCATTATTATGTGGCAGCAGCAGCAATGATAATAATTATAAATGTTATCTACTATTGATTGAAGAAATTTCTAACATTACATGACGCTTTGCTTTAGAGCTGCCAATGATGATCAGCTTGACAGATGTAATTCATTTTTGACTGTTTGCAAAGAGCCTTGAATATATTAAGTAGTGCAGCTACTTGATCAAAGTTGAAGGGAAAAAACTTTACAAGGGAGACCTGAAGTGATATTGGTAGAGACAGTAAGAACAAAGGACACAATTTCGAAGAAACTAACAAAAATTATAAGCTTTAGACAGGGATCAGTGGTGGAAAAGGACTCATGCAGTAACTTTTAGTGACCCTAACTAAAGGTTGTTAAAGCACTTTTGAGCGGAGTAACATTTTAACTGTTGAATGCATATGTATATGTGAATTTCCTTATCCCTAGTTATCTATATTTGTCAATACATAAATACATACATACATACATGTGAATTTCCTTACGCCTACTTATCTATATTTCTCTATCTTTTTTTTTTTTTCATTCCTTCATGTATATATTTTTCCTTATTTCCTAAGTTAGTTATTTTATGGTATTTCAGGGCTTTGTAAACTGCGTTGTTTCCCACCTGTAGCACTTGCCTGGGATACCACATCAGGTCTTCACATATTTCCAAATTTGTATAGTGAGACAATTGTTGTTGATTCCTCCCCAGCAGTTTGGAGTTCATCTTCAGGGTCAGAGAAAACCACTGTTCTGTTACTGGTACGAAATTATCATTACAAGTTTCTTGTTTGTACCACACTACTTTTGCTTTTGTGACTATATAATTCAAAGGCTTTTATTTCTTTGTCTGTATGCAGGCTGACCCTCATTGTTCTTATAAATCTAGCATTTCTGTCTCTGTCACTGCATCCGCCAGCAGATTTTTGCTTTTGTATGGTCCACAGGTAAGAAGTTTCTGTATTTTGTACATTATATATACTAACAAGATTTTAGGTATTCAAGAATGATGGAAAATGTCCATTTTCATCTGTTTTAATGCAAAACTCATGTGATACTCACTTGTATATGGGCCACATTATTGTCACTGGTTAGATTAATCGGGTAAGACATTTTTGGGCCAATTTGTCCAGTAGCTCATATCCCATTGACCCAATTGCAATTTTTATTTTTGAGTCCAGGGGTGATGTTGTAATTTCACCTATAGTTCGGCATAATCTTTATTTAATAATTTAACATTAAGTTTGGTTTTGAAAACAGCTGTAGTTGCTCGACAGTGCCTGAATCATGCTCTTGCTTAGTGCATATGGTTCGTCATCCATCAACATATACACGCTAAGATACATATAGTCTTGCTACATATTTATGCATCTTATTGCATCAAATCTGTTCAGCAATTTGTTTGAGCTAATGAAAAGATAGTGGTGATTTATTATGTTAGGTACTGAAATGTATTATGATCTAATGCTGATACGTTTGACGTTATTATCCATATTTTTCTAGTATGCTGCTTCATTCTCATTTTTAATAGGCGTCTAATGATGCTTTGTACTTCATATCAGTTTTATTTAAAGCTTGCATGTTCTTCAAATGCTGCTTTGCAGATAGTTGGTTTCTCTGTTGCTGTTGTCTTTTTTGCTTTGATGCGGCAAGCGGACTCCTGGGATCATGATATGCCCATACCTTCAATGTTGACGGCCGTGGAATCTAATTTGCGAATGCCATTGCCATTTTTCTTATTAGCTATCGTACCCATTCTTTTTTCATTGTTGCTTTCCCTTCTAATGTCTGAGCCATTTCCTCCATTTGCAAGCTTCACCATCATCGCAATAATTTGTTATATATTTGCAAACGGGTTTGTAATTCTCCTTGTATCGGTTTCCCAAGTGGTCTTCTATGTAGCTGCCAGTATACACGTTTTCATGAAGACGAGGTTAGTTACCTCCCTCTGTCTTTCATATTAAATTGATGAGTGGATTAGACTTAATGTGTTTGTCAATGTTGTGTGCTTTATTCAGTCCATAAGCCTCATCTAATTGCTTTAAGAAGTTCTTCAAGATCACCTCTCCAGTGGTTGGAAGTAAAATATTTTGATTTTCTTATAGGTATCTGATAAATAGTAGTTTGTCTTAGTATCCAGATGATATGTCAATAACTTTCTTTTCTCAAGATTTGAAATGATCAAATACAATATGACTTCATTTTACATAATTAACTTTTTCCATTTTGGTTTTTGCCTACCCTTTTAGATCTCGTGGGTAGAAACTAGAAAGTGAATCGTGTCAAAATGTTCACATTACGACTAGCAGATTGTTTTCCTTACATATTGTTTTTGTTTCTGTTGTTGTTTTGAGACTGCTTCTGTTCCTCAGTATATGTTTTCTTTCCCTCCCTATACCTAGTATGCTGTAACTATCACTCTACCACTTTATATGCTTAACGGATATAGTTGTTATTTTGTAGGTGGCAAGTGTGGGAACAGACTTTGTGCTTTGCGTTTCTCCAATGGTTTATTAATCTTTATTCAAGTTTCATTTCATTGAGGGTAAGCTAATCTATGATGTGAATGGTTTACTCAGTTACATGTCTGTAAAGTAGAGCAGGTTCAACTTCAAATGTGTTCTACCAATCTGGAGTTGTAAGAACGGCCAATTTGAGTATCCTTAGTAGTTCAGTTAGATATAAAGTTCTTTTTTTTTTCCCTTTTTTTCCCTTCTCTTTTTTGAAAGGAATTTACATTTCTTTGCTATTAATGATTCTGTTCTTTCGTTTCATTTTGATGGTTGAAGATTTTACATTCATTTTTATATTAACTTATTCTTGGACTTGTTAATCCTGACCCTATTTATTTGTTAAAACAGGTGGTAAGGATTCTAAGATCCAATCAATTACTGGTTACAGCACTGGCCGCAATCACCTTGGTGTGTTTTGTTCATCCTGCATTGGGTCTATTAATAATCCCCTTGTCTCATGCCTTTTGCTGTCATAATGCATTATGCAGGTGTGTTTTGATGAACCCTTTTTGCTTATCATCGCTGAGGTGCCCTTAAACATTAATCATTGAAATAAATTTGTTGAGAACTGAATTTGGTGGATTTCAATTTGTTATGGGTTTTATTCACGCTATGCATTTTTTTAATGATGACTATTGTACTAAAGAGAAGAGGTGCGTAACTATGTTGTTTAAGCAAGCTGTTTTATGCTCATATATATATATATATATCAATAATAACCCGAATGCTGTAGCTTACTAGATGTATTTTCATAGCTTCTATTGGTTCTTGGAAACTTTAAGCTAGAGAACATTTGCATAGGATTCTTGATAATAAATAAGTTAATGGTGCCTGTTTTTCCAATCGTGCAACGCATATTGAATTTTGATCTTACCAGGCTTTGAGTTTTAAGGACCCAACGCGCATATTTTTAGAAATTACAAGTAGAGAGTACTATATAGGCTAGATCTTGGTCTCATAAATAATAAATATGATATAACTATTTGTTTCAGTATTACTGAAAGTTCGACATGGTGCCCTATGACATCAAAGGATATGGGGCCGATGAGAGTTGAGTGTTGCATGTATGTGTTGTGGATAAATTCCGGATAGGAGCTCTTTAGGGTCCTTGATCCTCAAAGTGC
>JAYMTT010000624.1:0-12118 GCA_036898025.1 Hypseocharis bilobata
TTACCCTTAGTGACCGAGTTCCAGGTCTCCTCATCAAACCCAATATTCATACTATTTCTAATACATTATTATATATTACCAACACATAAACTCATATTACCATCACACTTCGCCCCTCATCTAAAAAATCCTGCGTTCGCCACTGTTTAGATAGCTGTAGGTTTTTATATGTTCTTGTTTATTTTCTTTGCTCTGTATCATGTTTGTTTATTAATGAAGTTCTCCTTTGAAAGAAAAAAATATAGTGAATATACTTATAAGTTTTCACAAACCACTATGGGAAAGAAACATATTGAGCTTCTCTAAAACCAGTTTATTAGGTCATGGATGGTGACATAAACCTAATTGAATTGTAAGAAAATTTCAGATATGAATGGTCATGAGTTAATTTTAGTATGATGAATAATATTAGACAGAAATTTCCATCTCAATTCAATAATATCCTTACTTTATCCATATACATATATATGATCAAACTCTAAACCAATATTTTTTTAATTCAAGATGGAAAATTCGAATACATTTTGCATCCATTCTCTTATTCATCACACTTTAATGGAGCATTTCATGTTCAGTAAGAAATCTTATACTATGGAACTACTATATGCATGCATTTTGCGCTTTATAAATAAAACCCGTTACAATTTAACAAGAAATCTCACGATTTTTCCTTGTTCTAACAACATTTAAACATTTTAAATGATTCAATTGATAGTCTCTTGAAATCCACACTGACAACGACCAATCCAATCCCTACTAATAAGGATTGGGTTGGAGTATTAGCAAACAAATCTCAGTCGAAAAAATGGAAATCATTAGCAACAGATACTAGTTGGAACACCATACCATGCATGTAATTCACAAACCAGTACAGGAAGTTTTTTTTTTCTTTATTCAAGTACACTTCAAATGTTATTGGAACGCATAATACATGAATGTTTGCTAGAGTTGCAGCTACCAATTGTGGAAATAATCATCTATAAGATGAAGGACGACATCAAGAGTCGCTGACTAATTCCATGGTTGGCATTGAGGTCCCTGATAAGAAGGATTTGATGAGTGTAAGAGCTAGTTTGGGTTTATGCAGAGGTACTTCATGGCCTGCTCCCCTCACTGAAACAAAGGTCAGCCCAGCATACTCTTGAGTCCATCCTCCCACCTGCCATAATCGTGGAGAAATATTCATATCATATGCAGTTTGAAACTATGGATCCCAAACGGCATCTTTCTTTTGCCACAAATAATTTAGTGCCAATTCAATGAGAATGATTCTTCTGATCACGATAACTAGAGGAACGAATAAGGGGGAAGGAAAAGAGTTCTCTGCCATTAGTAACTTACCTGCCCATCGTCATACCAGGCATGCCAAGGCTTGACTGTTGGAAGCTTGAGAGCATCTATGCTGTACCGGGTGGATGTAACGGGGATTACCGCATCTGTATCACCACTGTTATAGCAAAAAGATGAACTATTAGTGTTATTATATCACAACACCCGTACAAAATCATTTACATAGAAAGGAATAAAGCATTTCCGAGATAAATTGGTCTCCAGAAACCACATAACATGGATTCCCATTCCACAAGGTTTGCCTGATCATGCCCAATTTCACCCATCCATCTCTACCTTCTTTTTTCTGACTTTTTTCCTCTTTTTCTTTTTCTCTAACTGTGACTAGTGGGTTGACTCTTGGTGACCTTTCCACCCCCATCCCCAAATGACCTCTAATTCATTGCAAACATTCCTACTATAACTTTTGTTTTGCAAATAACAAAATCAGCTTTGTTCCTTTCATCTACCAAGATACTATAAATAAAATAAATTATGCACCATTTCATCCTTTCTACTCATGACATCCCCTTACATCTTTATATCAACTATGTTCGCTGTCTAACTAAAAATGTGTTCCTTTAATTCACCAGCCTCAATTCCAGAATTCATGCTCCATGATGCAGCACATATGAATGGAGCCAAATTAAAAGAACAAGAATCCAAAACATAGAAAGAGTTTTAGCAGAGGCTATACAGTGAGATAACAAAGTAACAGATGTTGACATGCGATGCAAATTGGTTAGTAGGGTGCTCCTTTGAATGACATGTTCACTTAATATGTTACAATACAATATCCTACTGTTTGCCAATGAATCAACACAGCATGCAGTAAATGCAGAAAAGACAAATGTTGAGAGAAACCTGAACATCCATACGCGCAGTCCTGAATGTATAAGCTCATGGTATATGTCCAGGACTGTCCTAGGCGAATCCTTCCAATTACTATTTACAAGATCACTGCATAACAGTAAGAAAGGAAACAAAGTATTACAAATTTCTGCTCCAAGTCCGTAAAGATGCTCACATACATATCATGTACAAATGAGAGGATATTTATCAAGTTCAATAAGAAAGGAATCAGACGAGTGTGGAGCCAGCATTTAACCCTTGGGGTGGGAGATTAGTAAAAATAATGAGACATACTGGAGTTTTGCAAATATGGTGTCACATACAACCGATAGAAGATATTTTCAAGTTATATAAGAAAGAAGCTTGACAGAAATGGAGCCAGAATTTAAGAAGCAATGCATCCAATTATTTGTCAAAGACATACGGTAAATTGTTGTCTTACAGGGGGACCAGGCTAAATTACAGTTTTCAACCTTCAGCACCCCCTCAACACTACATATACCACTGACACTGGGTAATGTATTATATCATATGTGGTACAAAGTGCTCAAGAAAATTATAATTTCAGAAAAAAGTGACAAATATTGGCAATATCTCCATGTTAGGATGCCCAGTATTTCCGATAAAGACATTAAAAGGCAAGTTTTACATAGACTTGATGGCCATTAGCATCATGAATTAGTTGAGATATGGACACAAAATCAGAGCAATGCTTAGGCAAAGTTTATTTCCAGGTAGACAAATTAATAACTAGTTGATAAGTGTAGGCAAGCTATGTCCTGCTTTGGATGGAAGGATTCTCTTCCCTCTGGCTGTACTATATTGTCTATATTTGTCTTTCATCGCATCCTACTCAAATCAAAGTTATTGGATATAAAGTGGCAACTCCACCAATTTGGTTAGCACATTGACAATGTTGTCAGGACCTCTGGTCCTTGAACCTAAAACATTGGAGCTAGTGTATTCAACTGATTTGAAGTATTTCTCAAAAGGATGCATACCTGCAGGTGTCCCATTTAGATGGTGCATGTTTTGGATCAACATGAAGAGCCTTTTGAACCTCAGGCCTATTGAAGTATACAGTTGAGTGCTCCTCAGTGCAAGGATCATATTTCTCACCGACATGACCAATGACCTATAAGATGACATTGCATTTGATTATTGATGTGACAAACATTTCAATTATACAGCAATACCTAAATAAGCATCCTTCCAGCCGAAGTTTTAAACTTCGACTTAAGGTAAAATTTGGTTTTTCTTAAGCACTTATGGTCTAAGCAGAATTCATGGCAGGTTTATGGTACCTTAAGTTATATCTAGGAGAAGCAGAGAACCATGGAAAAGCTCCAATTATTACAGACAACATCATCAACCCAGAAAATAAGGATGTGTCCATCCAGTGAAGAATGATAGGTTAAATCTCTCACTACGATTTTTCAGCATAAAATACATCCCAACAAATAAGGTCATTATGAATATCAAGAAGAAGTTCAAGCTTGATATGGTGTAGGTGGGAACATTTGAGAAGAAAGGAGCATAGCAGAGAGATGAATCATAAATGACCAGGTTCAAATTTTCATGCATTGCAGAACAGGTAAGAAATCCTACTGTCCAATTCTGACCACAAAATTTTGATTTACCAACGAAGAAACAGATTGAAAAAAATTATAGAAAAAACAATGAGAAGAAAAGTCATGCAGGCAATATTGTTGCGCCTTCTCTTCATGGGCTGATTGATAATCTGTCAGCTATTGAGCAAACAAATATTGACATATTAAAGCATCTATAGTGACTAACCAAATTCACCTAATGACATTGGTTAATCATGGACTCGCTGAAAATCTCAATAAGGAATTTTGAATAAAAGTGGGAAGGAAACACATTTAACATATATCTCCACACTGGAGTAAGCAGCCCTTATTGCTGTCACTACAATATGCAGGAGTTCCTGTAGACTGTCTGCTGTATTGTCTTGGGAAAGTAAAATTCGGATAATGGAGGCAACAACTATAAAGAGTGTCATGCAATAAGCTAGACCAAACTAAATCTGGCACATCAAGAAAACGTATGTTTGAAGCTAAATACTGAAGGTGCTAAAGGACACAAGGCCTCTCCACAGTACAAAGAATCTAATACAAATAATAAGTCAATTATTGATTTTCTTAATGCTGCTATATCATGTGCAAAACAGATATATTTGAGAAGGTCTGGATCCATAAAAAGGGGGAAAAGTTGAAAGAAAATGAATAAAGACAGCATTGAACAAACTGCTTTGTAGAAAGTTGATGATATGTATACTTACACGCATTCTTTTGAGCAACCGATTCGACATGCTAACATTAGCAGTGCAAGGAGGAGTGAATATGCTATATGGATCAATGTTCCCAAGTTCATCACTAGCAATATCTAGAATTTTATCACATGATGCTGACGTGTGTATAAATGACTGAATACCACAGAGAAGGTTTAGTAGCTTGTATGTCTGATCAGAAATCAAACCAGCTGACCACATAAACTGGAAAACCCCCAAGTGATCATGGTAATCATCAGTAAGAGCATTCCCCACCTGTATTACACATATATTGATATTTAATTAGCTCAGAGTTCAGAAAATGCAAAATGGCGAGGAATATTTGATACCCCAAGAAAATAATTTGTACCATATAACCCTTCAGATTAATTGCTTTCTCCTTGGCTGCGTTGTTGTGCCTTACAATCGCTTGGCTTAGCTGAGGAACATAATGTCCTGGAACAAAAATTAAATGTTCAAACATTTTACAAAGCCCACCAAGCCACGACAAAATGTTTTAAAGATCAAGGAAAAAAAAAACAGTGCTTTTACTTGTTCATCCCTCAGTAAATTTATTACATTATTCTCATTTCTCTTGTGTTGTTCTTCTACACATATTCTTCTCATATCCAAGACAGAACCAAGAGGGAAGGACAGAGTACAGACCTATAGGTCAATGTAATGTTATTTTGAAAATGTATTGTTAAATGTTAATTATCTCTCCACTTATATCTTTCTTAGTCTAAATCAGGCAAATAATGTTACTCCATGCATCAGAAGAGTGTTTGTTAGGGGATAGGCTATATGCATCAAATTCTGTGAGAGGGATTGGCATCTTTACCGCTCTGAAGACTAAGCAAATTGGATAACCAACATATTTAGTAAGGTTAATTGAAGTCTCAAATTAATTAAGAGCCTACATTTCCTCCACAAACAACCCTCAAAAACATTAGTGATTAAGATGGGTCTTCTAATGACTTTTATTATGTTTTCCGCCTTTAAAAGTGGCACATCACTACGAGTGTAGGCAGGTAAACACTTTATGGCACTGTCTGTCTATTCAAGACAGATATAAGGATTCTTGCTCCAACTATTGTAGGCTAGCAAACTCTGTATGGCACTGTCTGTCAATTCGAGATAGATATAAGGATTTTCGCTCCAACGGTTGTACTTTTATCATAAAAACTTCCAGTTCAGTAATACTTATGAGGCATGAAAAATACCCAACAACGAATGATCCATGAAATAGACTCATATGTTCTATGGCCAGAAGCACAAAGAGAGGATAACTCTTAGATTCCATGCATTACAATAGTATGTGGAATGTTGTTGCAAAAGACTTGTAGCGCTACTTTTTATTAAAAAAAATTACAAACTATAAAAATCCCAATTACCTCCATAGCTCTCTCCTGTGATATAGAAATCCCTTCCTTTATACTGGGGAAACCGCTTAAACCACTTGAGTAAAAATTGTAGCGAGTCCTGGGCTGAAAACCAGAGGAAGATTAGTACATAAGCTAGCAAGACACCTAGAAGTTCAGAACACAAGTATGAGATACAAAATGGTTAATGTGGTACCAGTCCTTTTATCTCCATTGTCCAGCAAATCAGATGAAGTATTTGAATATGAAAAGCCAACTCCAACAGGGGAATCAAGAAATAGAATGTTGGCAACTGCAATTTGGTAAGAGTAGTTACACATAAACCTTTTCATACAAATCATGAAGAATATGTGCTGGTTTTAATGTTCCAGAAAATCCAAATCACACTATGTTTAGACTCCTAGCATGGCCATCCATACAGCAATGAGTACCCATTATACATTCACGCCTGTTAACTCAGTGGTTGTCAAGAAGAGAGTGAACAAGACAAAGGATAGACTTAAATAATGAATGTATATGATAGACATACATGTATTTATTCCCCAGACAAATGCACATAACTACTCTAACTAGTTATAAATTGAATCCAGATCTATTCTATCTTGACTTCTTTTCTTTCTTTTTTCTTTTGGATGGCTAGTGACTCTAATTTTTAACCTTAAGCAAGAAAATATAATTATTCAGATTGTATGAACCACAAAAGAACAAAAATAATAGTAGTTTATCCTAATGTGGTCAATGAGTAACTGACTGAAGCAATGCACTAAATCTACACATAATGGCTAACATTTTAGTTAGCAGTAAGTATCTGATCTGGACCATAACTGAAGAAACAAAATTGAAGTCAGTTATTATTTGCAATAAAATTAGCACCACTTGTTTGCGGATAAGTATCGAAAGAAGTTTTTTTTTATTTAGGCTATTTCTTGCACACTGGTGTCCGTAGATGACACACAGACAGGATTTATCCTTTCCATTACTCCATTGATTGGCCCAAATGTTACTGAAGAAATCATCCACAAATTTATAAGCCATAAATTACCTTGATTCCAAGAGTATGGATTCAAATATAGAGTCTTCCCATCTGGCCTAATATGAAATGGGCCTATTTCTTCAGCCTCCCCATAAGCAATGGATGAACATCCAGGTCCTACAGAAATCAGCTCTTAGTCAGAAACCCATACCACAAAAAGGGTACAAGTCCAAGAACAGCAGCAGAAACTAGAAACCAAGCTACAGTATGAATCGGCCAGTAAGCTAGAAGGCAAGGTATACAAACACAAACAACCATAGCCAAATAAGTTAACTTTTCACCGTCAACAACTACCCAGTTCAGTCAATAAATTAAAGGTTGAGGCTACAAAAAGACCGAGTAACCCGAAGAGGAATATATTATACCACAGTGCAAAGTGATCACTACTTGTACAAAAGCATTTCAATTAGGACTCAATCAAAACAAAACGGTAAGTTTAACAGACAAATTTTAAACTAATCACCTCATACAAATCAATTAGTAAAGAAATGAAATTGGAAACCGTAAATTAAAGATGAAAGAGAAGCAAATAATTAAAATAGAAAAGGGGTATGAGTATGCAAAAGAAAGCAAAAGATGTACCTCCATTGAGCCAAAGAACAATAGGCTTAGAATCAGGATCATCAGCGGCCTCAATGAACCAGTAGAAGAGTGCCCTACCAGATTCTTCGTTGACCGTAACATACCCAGCATATTGTCCAAAGCTCACATTGAAAGATTGACCCGGGAGTTTAACAACCTTGTCAAGCTGTTGTTGGAAAAGTACTGGGTCTTGGTCTTCGTAACAAAAACCCACATAGAGATTCACCAGAACAATCAAGATTTGTAGACCAAAACACCATCTGGCATTCGCCATAGTTGACGAGGTTTTGGGGAATTAATCTCTCTGTTGAAGGAGATTGGGTACGTACGTACTTTTGTTTTATGGAAAGAAGAGAGAGGGGGGTCAAGTTGGGGTCAATGATGGGTGCAGGCCATGCTCTCTGTTGTTTTCTCTGACATCACCCAGGAATGTTCCTCTCTCTCTCTCTCTCTCTCTCTCTCTCTCCTCTGTTAGGCTGTGAGCACTGAGCAGGAGAGGTGAGAGAGACGACAAGTTTTTGTTTTTGCTTTTGCAGGAAAACAGTTTTCTGTTTCCGAAGCAACGGGAAAGAGAAAGAAAATGTGTTGCCGTTTCCGGTTTCCCAAAACTGTTGGATTGGATTTGGATGACACTTTCTTTGTTTGGAGACCAGACTTATCTGACCTTCTCATTTTGTTTGAGCTGTGTGTGTCAAATTCTAATTTTTTTTTGATTTATAGTTTTTTTTTCGTTCTTCTTTTATTTTTTTTATTCATTACTGTATTTTTTATTTTTTATTCATCATTCTTCTTTTATTAAAACACGTACTTAGGTTAAAGTTTTAAATTAGTCTCAAAATTTTAAACCAATTTTTTTCATTGAATTATTTTTTATTTAAACTTTAAAAAAAAATCAATTTCATTCGTGAACTATTTTATGTACAAATTTAGTCTTTGAACTTTTCAAAAACGAAGTAATTTAGCTTTTGACGTGCATACAAATTTCAATAATTCATAACTAAATTGGTCCAAAAAATAATTCAATGACTAAATTAGCTCCTTTTTTTGAAAATTTATAGACTAAATTGGTGTAAAAATAGATTACAGACTAAATTGATTCATTTTTGAAAGTTCAAGGACTATTTTGAAACTTCTTCGAATTACTTACTATTTCAAAACAACTAGTACTTTGGGAAATTTTCGCGAATGTGTTATATGAAAAGTGTGATTTGATAAGAGAATACTATGTGCTTTATTGATAGTCAAACATCTGTAAGAGTTTGTTCGGTCGTGCATATGAGTTAATCAAAATAAACATTAAAAAAGAAGCCAGTTTGACCGAGAGAATGACAAGTACATCCTTCATTGACAACCAATCCCTCAACCAACCATTCGATCAAATTTACTTATCAGCATTAAACTTACTTTTCAGCACTTGGTGCTTATCAGTATAAAAAAAAAAAAACAACACTATTGAACGTGCTCTAAATTAATCAAGCAATCTTATACTTCCTCCATCTCACTTTAACTGTCAACTTTTCCTTAAATGAATGCCCCATATTAAGTATCAACTTTCATTTTTAATAACAAATTACATGCCACTTTTCAAATAGTATTTATTAAGTAGTTAGTTGTAACAATTTTTTAAGTTTTTTAAAAGGGTATAAAATATTAACAAATGTATCTTTAATGTTTGCAAAAAGTCAAATATGACAGTTAAATTGGAATTGATGGAGTAGTAACTTTTGTGTCACGAGAATTTTCTTCACTAGTTTCTTAGTAGGTGTAGATGTTTTGTCTTTGACCTTTATAAAAAAAGTAAACTTAGTACAATATGTGAAAATTGACTCAGAATATTACCTTACTAGTAAATGAAAAATAATAATGTAGAAACTAAAAACCTTGGGCTAGCACATTTTCAACTTATTCTTTCTATTATACTTTAATTTGTTATTTTTAATATCCTTTTATTAATTTAAGTATTGTACATAAAATCTTGTTCATTACTTTACTACTATTATTCTTTTTTCTTTTTCCTTCTATTCGGAGTCGGGTCAAATGAAAATTCAACAAATGAATGAAAATGCATGTAACCAAAACATGTTCTAACAGTCAAAGTTAGGCACTTAGGCTTGCTTTGTGGATCCTAGCACTGTTACTGGAATGTTGTTAAAATAAGGCATAGAGAAGAGATACCCATATGACCACTTGTGAGAAAATGTTGTGCTAATACACAAACAACCCTTCTCGAGAGTTGGGATTTTACCAAAAATCATGATCATTAATTTGCTTTGAGGCCACTGGTGTAGTGGCCAGGCACAGGCAGGCTCAAGCTCAACCCATAACAGTAGTTGTTTTCATACTTGATAAACCCAACCTGCTTATCTTCTGAGTCTAGTTGCTTCTCATAAAGTCATTTATCTACAGCTAATATCTTCAGATTGAAGAAACTGTGCATAATTTTAGCTTCCACTTCACTCCCCCATGCGAGTCCCCGTAATAATAGTAATATATAATTCAATTTTACTAATAATTTGTATATAAGTGGGTTGGATTCAACGAAGCCCTCTTCAGACTCCTTTCTTCTTTACATTTACTCCATTTAAACAAGTTAATTGAATGCAGAAGAATTGAATTGTCATAGTGAAATTAACAGATGTTTACGCAGGAATGGGGATATGATCTTTAATTGATTCGAGCCTTGATCCATCCCTACATGGAGGAGTTGGAAGAACAGTCAGGGAGACCTGCTGGGAGCTTCGTAGAGCCTTCGATGATCAAGTTAGTATATGTGTAAGAAGTGTATTAAATGAGAGATTTAGAGAACTTAGGGAATTTAAGGGTCATACCATTGTATTTATATCGTTAGGGTTAGGCATCAAGAGGCTTTGTCCCATGTAAGGCCAATACGAAGCTGCCACCTCACCTTAGTTAAATAGTCTTCATGGGTTGTTGTCCAATAAGAGGTAGCCATATGTCTTGGTCAAATAGTCTTATTGGCCTAGCTAGTCTGATGCGTTGATACTTTGAGTCAAATAGTCTCCTCAAGTCGCATGCCATCTTCTCGTTGGATGGTGGTGGCTGTCCTAAATATCCCCAAACAAACGTATTTAGAAAGTTGCCGTCATTGGAATTATATGTTACCTTGTAATCCTCATTTCTGCGACAATCTTAGTCGTATAATTTATTGCTCTTATGCAGCCGAGCATTATTCTCCAAGGTGTAAATTCTCAAGTATTTTTATGATCTATTCTTGCCCAGTTTCTTGAATGCGTACGTGAAGCTATAATTAGTTCAAGTATGATATCTCCTTGCATTATGTACGACATTGTTTGTATTTTTTGGTACTTGGATGATAGATCAGTGATTGTATTCTTCCATTCTTGGATTAGTCCACCAGAAGCCTCTCATTTCTAATAAGAGCCATGTAATATCATACGCTCTTGAATTGCCTAATAATTATATGAATAATAGTTGAGGAAGACACCTACTAATAATTATGAATAACGTTTCTTTTATGTTTTTGCATGAGTGTCCTCACACCTAAAGCCTGATCTCGTTGAGGAAACACACGTTGCTATATTTGACATTTGTGAACATAGTTTAGCTAACTTATTCTTCTTTAATAGGACTATAATCAAATAACAGTATGTCAATGTTAACTTATATTTTATGTTGGTTCCCAAACACGAAAAAAGAAAATAACTCATCTCTTGCTCTCTCTCCATCATACCCTCATCTCATCCCTCTCTCCTCTCCTTCGTCCTCTGATCCTCTTTCATCCATCTCCTCCCTCTCAAAGTTTGTTTTTTCCTCCTCTTGAAAGATTTTTCCATTTCCTCTTGATTAATTGGTCGATCAGAATGTACGAGAAATTCCAAATGGATGATTCCGTTGAAGATCTGAGAAGCAATGCCTATTCCTAGAGCCCTCAGTGTTTTTGCTGGTATGGTTTACAGCACCTATATGATGCGAGAAGCGGAGAAGGTGACCGGCAATGTGGCCGCCATTACCGAAAATGCGGCAACATTCGTGAAAGAGATATTTGTTGAAAAGTTGGTAAGGCTTCACTCTGTGTTGAAGCTGGATGGTTTCAGAGCTTCGGTGAAGGACGTCGGTGAACTGCTGATGAAAGAGAGTCCAACTTCGATGCTTAGCAGCTTCAAGGAATCAATGGAGTCAGCCAAGTGCACTGTTGAAAAGGCCTTTGACATCGTGGATGAGTTATTTGTGATTTCAAAGTAAGATGTGCCTGTTTTTATCGTCGTCTCATACATTGGCTATCTCTACTTTGCTCTAGAGAAACCGAAGAAACCTGATTCAAAATAGCCTCGACAGTAAGAATCAGGTGCTCTGATGATGCTACTCATTTGGAGGAAGTGAATTTAGTTCATTAGCATACGTCTGTCGGTCTGTGCCTCTATGGTACCAAATATTACCTGAAGTTCTTTTCAGTATTGTTTCTTTGTATATTCTGTTCAAGTCCTTGTTCTGTTTAAGTGCTTGTGGTTTAGAAATGGATTTTAGTTAATGTTCCGATTAATGTCTAGTTCTGCCCCCTGACTTGGTTGGTACTTGGCTGGCATTAATCTTGGTATTTCCTGATTTAGTTGATAAAAATCCAACTCTGTTTTGTTTAAAAAAAAACTTTTATTTTATGTTAAAAGCTAA
>JAYMTT010000625.1:0-12112 GCA_036898025.1 Hypseocharis bilobata
TTACCAAAATAAATACATGATTTTCTTACACTTTGTTGTCAATCATCAAAACAAGTTTCAACACCACGCATGTGAATTTTTAACGGTCAAAGACAGTCAACAGATGATCATCTGACGGAAATAAATATTAATGGACGGAATGTGAAAAAAACACTGGTCGCGCAACTTTTGAAAGATAAATGCTCAACCATGAAACATTTCAAAGTAGGGCGAGTTTAATAAAAATGACCCAAAATAGGAGGCCCCATAATAAAGTTAACCCATAAACTAAACCCAAATTTTCCAATTATTTTCCTATTTTCTTTGTTCCAATAACTGAGGAAAGAAAAAAAAACACTAGTAATAATATTTCTAAATTTTTAGGAATTCTAAAATTTAAAGAAGAAGAAGAAGGGCTTGCGTGCTCGTGCCGGAGAACCGAACGAAGCCGCGGCAAAGCCTGTGAAATTTCACCGATACGTTCAAATGGTCGATGGGTGAAAAAGAAAGATGGTGGATAGGTTTTGGAACAAAGTTACAAAACAGAGCAAACCATTTGGACTTGTCGCTGCCCGAACAGCGCCAAAAATGATGAAGAAGGAGATGGTGAAACAGTGCCATTTCCATCTCTCCTTTTTCTTTAATTTTTTCAAAACAAATTAATACAAATTTAATTATTTAAAACTATGACAATCAATAATTTAACAGCAGTTGGTCAAAATTAACGGTAATTGAAACGGAGTTGGACGGCATGTACGCAGTGTGTGCGATTTTTCAAACTTTGGGTTTTAAATGTGCAATTCGTGAAGTTTGGGTACTAAATATGCGCAATTGACAAACTTTGGATACAAAAAATGCCAAAAAACCTAAATTTAAAACTATTTAATAACAAACAATTATATAAGCAATTAAAAAAATGTTCTATTTACATAAAATAAAATAACATGATTAATATCGTCAATTATGAATAATGAAAAAAATTACAAGTAAAAATAATTTAATTTTCAAATTTAATTGCATCAGTTTGACATATAATAATATAATAAATTATGATATTCATGTCTCATTAAATGAGCTAAGAAAATTTCAATCACTTACATATTGTGATTTTTGTTAAACTTGTTTTATTTCAAACAAAATAATTTAAAAATATTTTAAATGTTTTTTTTACAAAATTTTAACTAAATCAACATGTCAGGACGTGTCCGAACGAGTCAAATTTTAAATAATAATAAAAAATAATAAAAGAGCTTCCGACTCAAGTCGGACTCGCGAGTCGAGACGAGTCAGAACGAGTCGGACTCCGACTCTTTGTCCAGTTTGGAGAGTCGGTGCATTATAGATTATAAATAAGAGCAAGATAACTCTATTAGGGTTAAGCCAAATATTCTCAAATACTTCTACATGATATCGAGCTGAACGATCCCTATTTTGAGAGTCTCATATGCTTCCGCAAATTTCGATGGCGGCCTTTGCTACTTGCCTGGTAAGTAACCTTATTGTCCTTTGTCGTAGTCCTAATTTCATTGTTTTTGCTTAGTTATGTAGTCTAGTTAGGATTTCAACAATTACACAAATATCTTTAGGTATATTTAGTACGCTAATAACAAACAAATTCAAATGGATTTTAATTGGAATGAGGCTTCTTACTCCTGTTAATTCCCTTGTACACATTATCAATCTCTCATCCAATGGTTTTTAAGAATTAGAGGGTGTTTGGCTTAAATTATAATCTGATCAAAACTGATTATAATCACTTAAGTGATTATAATATGTAATTATATGTTTGATAATTTCAAAAGTGATTTTAATATGTAGATTATACCAGCTTCTCATAAAAGTGATTATAATCAGATTAGTAGTTTGACCAAAGTAATTATATTCACTTGTTACGAATCTTAATCTAACACCCTTTTAAAACCAAACCCCTAGTCTAAATCTT
This sequence comes from Hypseocharis bilobata, assembly GCA_036898025.1. NCBI lineage: Eukaryota > Viridiplantae > Streptophyta > Magnoliopsida > Geraniales > Geraniaceae > Hypseocharis > Hypseocharis bilobata. Next base: position 1,922 of record JAYMTT010000625.1, read on the forward strand.
TTCACCAGATGCAATGCAACATTGATGAATTTGAGAAGTCTGGAAAACAAAAAATACAATCAAAAGTCTGCACAAATCTTATACGTTGAGCCAACATTTAAACACCAACAGGTGCTTTTACTAAGACAAACAATATCACTCTACGACATGCTTCAACATCAGATGATTCAGTAATTAGTATACAAGTCAAAACCAGGGGAACTGCCAATTTGGCTAGCTAGCTAGATACCAACCAATATAAGAGTTTGCAGTGTTGCCAACCATTTAGTTCAAATGGAATGAGCAACCATAACAAGGTTGAAGATGAGTCTGAATTGTTTGAGCTCTATTCTTCTAAGAAAAAGGTCCGAGGAACAGAAAACCTACTTCAACAACCTCCACCTTGATTCTAACAAGAAATGGCTCCAAGTAGTCATTGACAAATCATGTAATTCATTTTTCCCATCTTGAGAGGATGAGCAAACCGACAATTGTCAAACATGTTCCGGCAACAATAGACACAACAAGAGCGAATGCACAGACAAGATTCGGAAAATTGAAATATTTCTGGATTTTCTTCAATCCTTTATCAATTAAAGGTGCCAATGCAGCTGCTCCAGCAACTCGAAATGGCCTTGTGATGTTGTTCCCAGTCCACATCAGGATAACAATCTGAAGATCTTAAAGAAAACAATGTTAGCAAAAAAATAAGAGATTGTGCTACATTTGGTACAACTAACAAAGACCAAAGAAACTCTCAACACCCAAATCCTTTTCTCCTTCAAGAGACAAACACAATAAGACATTATATAATTATAAATATCGTAATCAACGAGTCAATAGGCTCTCCTAAACTCTTAAAATGAGAATATGATTGTTCCATATGATACAATGGAGTCTGGCAATAATGCCAAAGAGTGAAGACATCATACTAGAAAGCATACGTGCTGACCATCATCAGTGGAATCTGAACATCAACTCCTTACAATTAAGGATTATTAATTTTCACTTTAACACCCTATTTCCCTACACTAAACTAAACTAGACTATTCTTTTCTTCTTTGTTTCTTCGATAGTCATTTTCTTTATTTCTTCTTCTTCTTCTTTTTCCATTGTCCCATTCTAAATACTCAACTGACACTTGAAAACAAGTCAAAGTGCAAGGTTTGTTGTGGAACAATGAGAGCTTGTTAGACAAAATAAAGAAAAATTACGACATGGAAGGCAAAAAGAGGTGGACAGGGTCGTAATGGAGTGACTACATTTACAAAGAAATATTATGTAAAACAATCTAGGTCCAAAACAAGTTCAACATGTAAGGTTTATCATGGAGCATGCTCCTCCAAAGGGCAGAGGGCAGAAACACTGCACTTCCTATTCCAGCTATTTTCAACGGTTACTTAATGGGCTTGCATGCGATCTTTCCTTAATTATGTTTTATTATTGTGATTTTTAGGGGTCCAATACTCAACATTTGATTAAAAGTCCATGATAACTTCAGGACATATCAATCCTAGCCTAGGTAGGTTTTGTACTAAGTATGATCATTCATAGCCTAGGTGTTCTTAGCACATGTCTGGATTCGTGGATCCTTGTGTAGATCTAAAAGCACTTGGCCTGCATTATCTGATAAAGAAAATTGCTAGATCACAAATATTTGTTTCTAGTTCAGGAAATCCAACGCAATCTCAGATCTCATCATGTTTGGAGACCACAAGTTTCTACAGTTTATGGATGTTAAGAGTCCAAACTCCAAATCAACCTAAAGAAGGATCTACAATCACAATGAAATGGTGGACAAATAAGCATTCATCATAACAATGTTCAATCCTGCAAATGCTAGTTTAAACAGGTTATTAAAATATATTACTTCAACAAGAATATGATCTTTTACCAAGCAGGAGGATGTGCAAATATCATGTGAGTTTCATACACATCTCGAAGAAGAACCCATATGGATTCTCCATGTATGGTTTAAATTGTAACTGCTCTAAAATTCAAAAACTGGTTTCCATGTTCCATTCTAGAAATCACATCCAGCCATCCAGGTCCCTTTTCCCCCATTTTTGTCAACAATATAATTTTTTCGACAAACAAGATCCTAAAATAGGACAAAAGAATTATGAAAAGGAACTCCAAACTATAAGCATTTTCTTGTCCCGGAAAAAACTATATGGAGCCTTTAAGTTACAATTTAAAACTGACATGTAAAAATATACAAAACCAAGCATTTCTTACCCCTAATAATGCTTGCAGATTGGCCGCGGGATTCTTCCCAGTACTCTTCTCGTATCCAAGGAATGCAAGGACAAAGAAACTGGTGTATGTAACACCATCAAATAAGCCGTAAGCAAGCACGGCAGCAAGCCCGAGCTTTGCAAGTTTTGAACTCATCTCAGCCGAATTAGCCTGAATATCCAGATATCAATGCAACCAAAAGCTTATAAAAGATTTTTTCCCCCAATTGTGTTCAACAAGTACCCAATTACTGTAATAAAGAAATATTATGAGGGAAGATTTAAATTTCATTTCTTTCCCTTTCCCACATTTTCTCAGAAACCAAACAACGCTGCCTCAAAATTGAGAAAAAGGAGAGAGAATTGGGACCTTACCTTCCACTTACTCCAGAACCCATTACTCTGCTGACTCTATCCAAAAATTAATTAACAACAAATTAGATAAACAAACAGTAGGTGAAAGACAAAGCTCATGGAACCCATTTTACCTGTAATTGTTGATCTTGAGGGATGTCATCTGCTCCAACTGCTGCTCCTTCATTGATGGAGCACCTGACAGAAATTCTTGATTTTGGGTTGAAACCTTTATTACCATAACTGCCACTGTTACAGAACAAGGAGGCTCTGCAATTCTTGATGGTGGTGGTGGTGGTGGTGGTGGGTGAAGAGTTGGACTCTTGTAGGAGAAAGTGGAAGCAGTGGCAAAGCAGTGGTAGTACACATTTCACAGCTCAAGTTAGATTCTGGCTTCTTCTATTCCCCCCATGAGCAGCTTAGAATAGCCTGTAACTTGTTGATTTGTGAGCGGCTTAAGGTGATATGGTATTTTGATACTTATGGGCCAGTTCTGAAAGTAGCCATGGGCTCCTAATTGGTTGGACTCCAAGTCCAAGGCCCACCTCATGGTTTCAAGAACCGACCGGACTGATTGGTTCAACTGGTTGAATCGAGAACCAAAAGCTCGTGATTCAAAGTTAAATATTTAAAACAGTAGTAAAATGTTGAACTGGTCAAACCCAGCGACTCAATAAGAGGTTGAACCAGTTTGTTAAACTTTGAGCAAGTTTTATTTTTATTTTTCGGGCTTGTTTGTATATTAGTAGGCTTAAATAAGTTAAACTGACACAAAATCAATAATTAAACTCATCCCGAAACAAAATTAAATGAAAATAAAAATAAAAAAAGGAAACGCGTGCCCACCAGCAGCATTAGAACTTAGAAGTGTTAGTTATTTACATAATTTATGTATTTATTTTTGTTGAGCTAAATTGATTATTAATTTTAATTTAATTTTTAAAATAATAAAATAACTTATAATACAGTAAAACATTTAAACCGTAGCCTAGTTGGATGTTCAGTTCAATATCTGAATCAGCTTGTTAAAACATTGGTCGACTTAAGGAAACATTTTGTTTTGGTATTTTACCATTTTTAGTCTTATACTTGCACGAAGAAATGAAACCAACTTCATGACCATAATCAAGTTAAATTTCTTTTGATTGCGTTTGAATTAGTTTACTTGAAAATGAAAATAAGAAATGCTCAAATTTGTACTTGGATTAGAAATTATATGTTCCAATATTAGGAATTAGATTCTCATTTCCAATCCCCTCTTTTCAAATTATATGTAAATATACTCTTAAAACAAAGATCATTTAAAAAATAATTTCAAATCCCAAACAAGCAAATTAAATAATTAAATCAATCAGTACCTAAATTGATTTTAAAATATTTATGGGTAGAGGCTAAAATCAAGTTTTTGTAATTTTCTTTTTCTGTTTGTAATAGAAGAAACAATCAAGACAACTAGTCAGTGTTCACCAGTCATCCTCAATCTTTAATAAAGTCAAAACTCAAAAACCAAAACCAACAAGCTCACCTCACACAAAATGTACCACCCAGAAACAAAACTAATTCAGAGTCCAACTCTTCACAATAATAGAAATTTTGAGTTTCCAAATCCTGAGATTGTTAAATGACTTTCACAGCCCAATCATATTCACAATGCACAAATCTTTCCAGACAAGTAAACTGGTCCACTCATTATGCACTTAACCAGGGATTGACAGTATAATAGAAATTGAGGTTAAATCAATAGAACCCTGATGTATCTATATACCTAAAGTTGTCACGTTGAGACAACTTTGTAAGAATGAACATATACAATTTCCAGAACATCTATGACAACTGATAAACGTTGAAAGTCCTTACAAAAAGAAAGAAAGAAAGGAAACATCATGCGTGAGGTTCAAATCTATTTCAATAAAATTCAGGAAGTGCCTAAATTTATAAAATTTGTACATCTTCGGCCTTTGAACAATAGATTGAAGACCTTCCAAAGAGCAGTTTCTTCCAGTGAGAGCAAGTTTCTTTGTAACTCCTGCTGCCTGGTAAGTACAAAGAAAAATAGTTAAAACCAACAAAATTCGACAAATTTATATTGACAGAAACTCAATGCCAAATCAGAAACACATCAAAGTACAAGTTTGGTTGTACAATAGAGAATTGTCAGGTAATTTGTTTTCATTACTCCTAATTTTCAGTCAAACAATTCTTCTTTCTTTCCCTTATTAATTTTTCATAATCTCTTTTCACTTCTCTTCATTGTTCATATTTAGTTTTTGAATTGCAGTTTCAAGCAAATTTTGATGAGCAAACTTCTTCTCATTACTGTTGCAGCTAGTGCCAAATGCTTCAACTTCAGAAAAAACATAAGCAGGTCTGACTTTCATTCTACTATTTCACTCTTCAATGTTGTCTGGTCTGATTTCATGACGCTTTATCATACATCTAGGAGTCATGCTGAACATAAGCAAATTCATCAAGCACCATACATTCCCTATCGTATACACTACTAATGATGATGATGGTATGAAGAGGACGATAACCTTTGTACTTATAATCAATACCCTGATGAAAACACATGTTCCCTATCAATATGGACCAATTGAAGATCCGGTTATATACTTCTCCTTTCTCATCTTACATCGGAAGCAAGTCATTTACAAGCGTTCTCCATATTTCCACATTCTAAATCACTGGAGTATAATGGACACACTCTGATAGTGTGAGATAGATAAATTTTGGGATTTAAATTAAGAGCTATATTAGAGTGTTTTATTTGCGATTGAAGACCCCCATATTTATAGGATCTTGTTAACCAACCGAACCTTAAGCACTAACCACCATAAACCCTCCTGAATGAAGCATTAGCTTAGTGACTAGCTGCATAAGGCCGCCCACGTAATATGAAGCAATTGTGGGTGGTAAAAACTCTACATCTCCCCGCATATGGGCAAGATTTGAGAATTTTTCTCAAGTGACCTACCATTTTTTATTCTCGTTGGGTCACATGAGCTTATGAGAGATTTGGAGGAACTATAGATTACACTTGCCCACGAAGGGCAGGGCAAGTGGGAGACGTAGAGTTTTTACCACCCTTAAGTGCTTCATGTTAGATGGGCTGACCTCATTTAACTAACCTACTAATTAATGCTTCATGTTAGGTGGGTTTATGATAGCTAGCCTACTAAGCTAGTGCTCATTGTTGCTTAGGTTACGAAGAGCCCATAAAGATGTAGATCTTCAACTTTAAATAAAACACTCTAAGATGACGTAATGTCTCTCATAAATTATCTAAGTGTCCATCATAGACAAGGATTTAAAACATCAAAATAAAACTCTAATAGTCATGCTTCCAACCTAAGATGAGAAAGATGTATACAGCCATAGTGTCAATTAGTTCTTTTGATATGCAAAGAGCTGAGCATCAATCAGCAGACATGGATAAAACATAGAGGAGTTTAGGCCTACATCAGATTTTTTATGTTTGAACTCTCATGTATTGATATTATATGTATCATTTCTTATTATTAGTACTTCTTCGAAATGATTAATGTATACACATTTTTGTTAAATAGATGTCACTGGGCTTGACTTAATCTTCTCAGACAGGTGTTTTTTATTATTTATTAGTGCAAAAAAATGATAGCAAACAAAATGAGAAAGTCATATATCTATGGCACCTTGATAGCAAGGCCAAGATGGTGTCAGTTAGTGCTAAGATAGAGACTCTGAGACTCAACATAGAGAATATCCACGAACTATATAAATCCTATACATAGCTGATGTGAGCTTTCAGGCAGGCGCCATAGTGGCATTTGCTCTAGAAACTCAAAGTAGGCGTTTATAGTAGCGACTAGACTAAGATTCTTATATAGCGACACACCCAATGCAATGGGGGTGAAACCATAGCATTCACGACATACTGTAAGCATTTTTCTGACTAATAGTGGGAGTAACAAATGAATCTCCGCTTCATTGTTAAGTGATCCACGAAGTGTAAATAGTCCAACATTTGTTGACCTAAGACTATGTTTGACTGCTGTCAGGGCAAGGAGCAAGTTTGTGTGTGGGCAAGTTTTGGATAACACCGACAACCAAAAACAGGTAAAAAAGAATAATCCAGCGCGGAAAATGGGATTGTAATCCATTTATATGATAAAAACATCAAACACAAAAGTTGGTTTAGCTGGCATTTTCACATTTATAAGCAACATCCTAGCCATTTCAACAATGTAGCAATTTCCAGCCCGCCCCATTTTATTGGAGCGTTATCAGGGAAGAACGTGCCAAATAAAATCCCCAATTGACCTATTTAATCATATCACTGGATATTATTTTCAAACCACCATCATTTCGATAAATTTCCATTGCTGTGTGTGTTAAACCAATCTTCTTGACTGTGCTTCAAATGTTCAAACAAGAGTATATAGTAGTAACATTTTAGATATACAACAAAAATGCACCATTATTTATTTATTAGTACCAACTAAAGATATAAAATCAATGTTGCTTGTACAGAAAAGCAAAGGTGAAAGTGAAAGTGAAAGCATACCTTCCTAATTGTTCAGAGTGTCAAGTAGAGCCTCAGAGTGAGATTGAGCTCGACGAAAATAAGAGGGGTCGAAGCCATGATGACAATAGCGAGCAATATGACCAGGCTTCTGACAGATTTGGCAGATTACATATTTTCTAGGACCCCAACTGTTTGAATCCAACTCTGTGTAACGAGCACATTTACTAAACTTAGAACTAATACTAGTAGCTGAAAAAGATGAAGATGACATTGTTGGGACCGATGATGATGATGACGACGACATTGTTGCGACAGAAAAATCCCGATTAATCAACTCCCCTCTCTCTGCCTCGCCGGTCTGATTCTAATAGAAACAAGATTAGGATTTATTGACCCTCAGCCGCACTATACTAAAAGACAAAAATATCCCATATATATTAGCCATTAACTCGCAATGTTTGCCGTTTTAATCAAGTTTTAAAATTAAATGTTAAATATGCTTAGGGTTGGGTTCAATTTTTTTTTCTTTTTTTACACAATTTTCTCAGCAACCAAACATCACCATCTATCTCAAAATTGAAAGACCAAAGCCAGGCCTCCATTTCATAAAAAAGAATGTTGCTTTGCCAGGATATATGAATGTAATAGATACTTGAGCATTTGAGGCACACAATAAGCTCCACTTCTGTAATTTGACATCTCAGGAGAACAAAGTTTTCAGGTCTTGCACAACTTCTGTAAAACATTAAGGTTTATTTTTCAGCAGGTAAATTGATTATGTAAATGCCTTAGTAATATATACTAATACTTGTCTTGAGGGAAACCACATTTGAGGAACACATTTTATATAAAATCATCTTAAAACATCTACACCCACAGAACTCAGTAAACCCAGAAAACCTAGAATACCGCGTAGTACAGTAAAACCATAACTGCAGAACTCTCATGATCTCCTTGATGTCAATAAATGATCAAACAACAATACATCAGACAGGGAAGTTAAGCATTGTATGTAACCAAGGAATCTTAAATTTCATAAACTCAGCCAACATTGTAAATGCTAAAACATTAGTTCTGAAGTAAGTCTTGAAATGGGAGACAAACAGAAAATCCAAAAAGAGTTCCCACATCAACGGATTGAAGGGAAATTTGCTAAACTTCCTACTTCTTATCTTCCTTCTCAGCCTCTGCAGCCTTCTTCAACCTGGCACCAAGATGGCGCTCATTCGTCCTTTCCAATCTGATCTTGTTGTATGCCTTGAAGGATTTCATCTCTTCAGTAAGCTTAACAAGCTCCACAGATGGTTTCTCACGAACAATAGGCATGTAAGGCCCTTGGACTTGAGTAGCTGTGGCCAATTCCTCAGGAGCAGAATCACCAGCCTGCAGCACAAGTTACAATATTAAGATATAGTCTACTAGTCAAAAACATTTCTAATGAAAGTTGGTCCATTCCGGATCAATTACCTTGAACTTGCGAGCACGTCTTGGGAACACAACCAATTTGGCCTTGTATGTCTTCAGCCTCTGAACATTAGATTGAAGACCCTCCAGAGAGCGGTTCTTCCTGCGATGGTCAACAGCTACTCCAATAGTTGGAGCAAGTTTCTTTGGAATTCCAGCAGCCTATTACAAAGGAGAATAGTTCAAACCACAAAAACGGTAGACAAATATTGACGAAGACACCGCACATTATACAGTGAAACTAATGAAACTGTAAACAAAATCTCTAGAAAAATAATAAGCATTGTACATAAAATATTAAAATCTGAAAACCTACAACCTAACGCATTAATATATGAGAGAGTACCTCCACACACTATCTATTAAGAAATAACCATGACAGACTTGAGCACAAAAACATTTCAACATATACAAGTTGGAACCTATAATGAAGCATATGAACATACTGAAGTAAGATCAAATAAGAAAGAAAAAAAATCAACCTTGAGTTCTTCAAGAGAAAATCCCTTTCCAGCCCTGACTTTCATGTTGTATTTCAATGTCTGTCCGTGAACAATTGGACGAAGAGGTCCAGATGTTGGACGGGGGAAAATCTTCACAGCCTTCTTTTGCCTTGCTGGTAAGCATTGAATAAAACAAATATACAAGTTATCATAAGTAAACACGTGTCAAAAATAATATGAAAGAGTACTTGAGGAACCTCACAAGGAAAAATGATGAGACAGGCGCTACTCACCTACTCTTCTCCTGTTCTTCCTGGCTGGCTGGTTGAACCATGTTTTCACATAGTTCTGCCAATGCTTCTTGAAGTGCCCATTAGGTATAACATTGTTATGCTTCACCATGACTTACCTGTACAGACATCCAACAAGTCAGAAACATCATCTAACAATTCAAACCAATATCAGTCAACTAATCATTTCATCACGGGGCAAGAAACACAGCCACTAAAAATTTTCTACCCGCAATCAAACATCAAGTTCCATAGGATTTGAATACCAATTATGGTCGTGCACACTTCAAATAAATTAAATACTATACGCTTTTCAGCCAACTAGAATTCTAGTTCTTCCATTTGTTTTTCAAAGGAGAAAAATATCAAATCTAATTAAACTGCTATTTATTCTTCTTGTGAGATTAAAGTTGAACTTGACCATGCAAAACAGACCTCATTTTCATGAACCCGCAAAAGACTTAATAAAATTAATGTAAACCAATTAACATCAGGTGAGAAAAGATGGGTATAACCAAACAACCAATAATGCAAAATATTGCACCAAATAAGCAAGTATTAGAACACAGACTTGGGTACATTACATACAAGCAAATAAAGAACGATTTTATACAACATCTACATGTCTTCCAGAAACAGTGTTGTCAAGAGATACACAACCATGCACAGTTTGGTTACACAAAAATGTTAGAAATCCAAATTATCCTAAATTTCAAAATTTTATTTAGCATTATTTTCTATTCCTTACTGGCATTTTCTCGGAAAGCAAACACATATCAGTGTGAAGTGTAAACTAAGCTCATTCAATTACAAAATAAACAAAACCAGAAAACAGAAGTACCAAGTAGAGATCTACTAAAAGCAGAAAAACTCTGAACACCTTGATAGAACCCTAAACGTTTCAGCTACCGAAAAATCCT
>JAYMTT010000626.1:0-12110 GCA_036898025.1 Hypseocharis bilobata
AACAGTCAAAACACCCTCTTCATCCTTATTCTTCTCCACCTCTCTCTCTCTCTCTCTCTCATGTCGGGGTATTTAGAATTGTCGGAGATGATTTTTATTTTTGTCCCTTTTTATCTTAGTTAAATGGAACAGGCCAGTGGTGGGGTAGAAGATGGATCAAGTGGATAGGGTTATTGAAAAGAACCTGAACTACAATTAATGATCATCATTCATCATCAAGATTCAAGAAAAAGTCATAAGCAATAATCCTCACTTTCCAAAAATTTTAAGAATCCTTTTTCTATTTTGGCAACATTCTCATCAACTCTCTTCTCTAGTAATAATTTTACTCATCAAACACAAAATCGAATTTAAATTCATTTTGGCGCACCTTGCTACTGTTTGACATGTCCATGTACTATATTTTTATCTTCTTTAGAAGAGAGTGTTGACTGTTGTTGAATCCCTGTGTTCTAACAACTATTATGGAGTATGAATGGTTGTAAGTTATTACGTGTGGGGTTTAAAAAATGGTATTTTAGCAAAAAAGAAAACAAGGGTATTTGAGCAAAAAGAGAAACAAATAATTATCTCTCTAGTAACTTCAACTTTTGAGAGATAAAGGAGAAATCAAAATATTTTGGGTACAGCTGCTATCTCCCTTCTTTTACTGGGTAGAAAAGGATTCTGCTGGTGGTGCTGGCTTCGGATAAGAAGGGTTATCAGGAAACGGAAAGAAGGGAGAAAAAAGAAAACGAAAGCCAGAAAACCAAAATTCTTTCTTGTCATTATGCTGCTTTTAGTGCTTGTTGTTGTTAAATTACTGTAGTAACCTCAGCTTCTTAGAAAATGAAGAAAACTGGTCAAAATTTTTTGCCCACACATACACACATTTATTTATACATTGATTTGTAATGGAAACTGCTAATCCAGTCTTGGAATTTGCCAATTGGCTGATACCAATTTGTCAAGTTACGCTGACTCCATGATGAATTTTAGAAATACTTCTTAATTTCTGCAGCTTCCCTGAGTTGCATTGGATGGAGGGCATAATCTGTATTGAAAGATAATTTTGTTGTTAGCAACTTGTTTGGAGCTTCTATTTATACACATTACTTTTTTACATGCTAATTGTTATGTGATTTAAGTTTTTGTAGTATTCTAATAGGTCTTATTCTTGCTTTGAACTGCAGGTACAAGAAGCTTTTATCGAGTGTAGATTTAACCAAAGACTTCTTCTACAGTTATACATATCCTATAATGCAAAGTTTGCAAAAAAATGTAATATCAATGGGCGAGGAAGGGATGCCATATGATAATATATTTGTTTGGAATGCGTATCTGACCCAAGCCATCCGATCGAGATGCAATAACACTATTTGGACGATAGCTTTGGTTCATGGGAATTTTAAGCAAGTATGTCGCTTTGTCTTGGTTATATTTTTGTTATTGACTTGCTATGATGAGTCTTGATCTGAACGAATGGATATGATATGTATATGCAACCTATTCAATATCGTACAGTTCTCTTAAAATCTCTACTGACATGTCAGACATGATACAGTTCTCTCAAAATCTCTACTGACACGTCAGACATGAATACGTGATAACCACAGAATAGGTACATATTACATGGTGAATAGTAAAAACACAGTAGTCAATAAGCAATTTTTTGGAGTCATGAAAGCACACATACCTAATAGAGCTGCAGTTATCAAAGCTATAGCAGCTGAAGAATTTGTGATTGCTTGAAGCTGAAGTTCAAGGTGTGAAATAAAAGACGAATAGTATATATTTATAAGCTTATAAGCTGGGAGTCGTACAAGTTAAAGAGGTATAAATTGCAGGCTTGATATCAGCTGCAGTGGAACAAAATCTTGGTAGGAAGTTTCTTTGAGCAAGTTTAGCATGATTATATGGTGTATCCATGTTCTGTCTAGCATACCAGAGGAAATTCAGATGCCAATATTCAGGACATATGATAACGTAGAAGTTGGAGTAAATGCAGTTTTATGTAGAAGTAGCTGGAAAATTAGTCTCCTTCATATGTAGATCAAACATCTACTTGAAAAGGCACACAAATCTATGTGGTTCTACCGAACTCTGTGGAATTATTGCCGGAGGATGCGATGATTTCCTTGGCAGTTGATATTTTTCTAGGAACTCTCACTGTGAAAAGTACTTTTGATGATTCAAGAGAAATTTCAAGCACGTGAGGTATCTCTGTGCTTGCTTACATTTCTTGAGAAGCATCAATAGCTATATCTTTTTCCTTGTTGAATTCTGTGGATAGTGGCATAGATATGATTATCATGATTATGCGTTGAGAGAGATCCATAGAGAGTTATGGACAATCCATATGTGGTTTTTCAGTGTCAATAAAGTGGGAACGACCTGTTATAGGCTTTGTAACCGTACAACTAAACTAATGATCGTGAGAATGCAGTTGATTATTACTTTGTATTGATTTGCTTACTCAAATTTAAATATTTTAGCCAAAGTGAAGCATACAGATATTAATAGTAAAGGATACGTGGTATATAAGTTGGCCAGAGCATATGTACGAGATTTACATGATATATATTATGAAACACTAAATATCTAATACCAGAATTAACAAAAGTATTTTGAATTGCCTTGTAAATAATATACTAGATGACGTGCATAAAAGAAATTTGCTTGAAAATAACAAAAAAAAAAGTAAAGAATTATGCTGAACAAAATGTTGATGGAGCTTGTATGTTTACTGGTAAGAAGATGACAAAAGAGATATCATTAACCGGAAACAGAAGTTTGCTATTGAAAAGTGTTCTGTGGTTTAGCCGGGTCCTGCTTGATTGGTTTGCTTATCTATCCAAGGTCAATCTAAGCGTCACCTCCGTTTCCATTGCCCCTTTAAATATGCCATGTCGTTTTCTCATCCTTGCATATTGTAGTATGGTGTCAGTTGTTCCTTTATTTTTTATTTTATATTTTACTATGGATTTGGGGTTGGGGCAGCAGGGGGACCTGCCCTAACTGAAATTCTGAAATGTGGGGGGTAATTTTGTTTTGATAAATTTAGTTTGTGGTCCCCTGAAATGGAAAATATAGTTTATAATTGGATAAGAGCAGGCCCATCTGATATATATAGGAAAAAAGGGAGAACTGTCTATATTGGTTTGGACATGTACGTAGTGGGGATGGTAATGACCCCAGTGAGGAGGGGTGAGAGAATTCATTTAGGAGAAATGAAGAAGGCTAGGGGGTAGACCTGGGTTATAATGGAACAAAATAGTAAAGAAAGATGTGTAATACAAAACTTAACCGAAGACATGGTTTTTGATAGAACGGATTGGAAAACGAGCATACATATGGAGGACCCAAAATTGTTTTGCAAAAGGATTCATGTAGTGACCGCAATTGATTTGGGACAACAAAGCTTAGTTGTTGTTGTGATGTCACATCTCTAGCCTTTCTCTTAAATTTGTCTATTTATCTCTCTCTCTCTTTTTAAATGTTCTTTTTTTCCTGGGTAATCTTTAATAATAAATGATGATTGTCAAAAAAATTTAAAACTTCATATAGTACAAAATTGAGTTGAATATTATCACATATCTCATAGGAAAGAAAATGTTAAAATTATAAAATGCAATTGCTGATATTTTCTGTTTTGACTTTTACCCAAGTGGCTAGGTATGCTGATTATCTTTCCTGCATATTCCTGCCAAAGTGTTTGTTTTTGAGGAAAGAACCCTCCCTTTAACTGAGAATTTGCATAATACTTGTAATTATTTCTTTCCTTCTTTATTTTGTAATCGACAAGATGCTGGAACCTTTCTAGCATATATTCTTAATACACGAGTAGTTGAGCTAATTGTCGTATAATTCAGTTTCTTCGAGCATAGCATGTATTTTGTACTGGAACCAATATATTATACGTGATGATGGCAGATTAGGCTATCAATTTTTGGAAGGGACTTCAGTGTTTCTCTGGTTTCTAGGCGTTCTCGGCATTTTGCAGGAACTCGGTATGTTGTGGTTTAAACTGAAATTTATTTCCATTTGAATGTTTCCTGGTGTCACGTTATACCTTTTTGTTCAGTACGTGATACCAATGATAACTGATTTTCTGGAAGCGTCTGATTTTCATTTATTGATTTTAGTACTCCATTTTTCATATTAGTGTAAACTATTTATTTGGAATGCGCCTATATGGATGTGTATCCTTAGCAACACAGTACACTTAGAGCTACCTGCTTATAGTTTTTAAACATTTAAATGAACCACTACTTCAAGTGTTATCTCCTGAGGTGAGAGTCTGAAACAGTGGTGGATCTACAGTCGAGCTGTTGGGAGTCAAGCCCCCTTTGGAAAACTAATGGATATATACGACAATTTTAAGAGTTTTAGGAGAAATTACAAATAGCCCCCAGTGAAAATGTTTAAAATTTAGATGATTTCTTTACAAAAAGAAAGAAATAGTCAAAGTAATGTATTTTGCCTGGCTATTCTAATGACATGTGAGATGCTTTGTTTACTTAGAAGTTTCCTTGTAGTGGTTTAAGTTTAACCATCAAAAAGGCAAAAGCATAAAATAAAATAAAATCTAAAAAGCAAAACATAAGAAAGAAAACAAATGTAACTGTGAAAGAAAACATGCCCGGTGAGTCACTTAGGAGAGAAAATTAAAAAGAAAAGAAACTTAGGCATTTAGGACTATATAGAGAAAAGAAAAAGGCAAGAGATCAAAAATCATTTATAATTTGGACTTCAATTCAGTGGAAAAGTAGATCGTATGTCTTAGCTTCATTTGTTTTATTATTTTTCCTTTTTTACCGCTTATCTGAATTTTAATTTTTGTATTTTTATTGGTTTGGTTAATAGAGAATATTTGGAAATTTGGATGACATTCATATTAATTTTGTAATCTACAAGAGGTTATTGATGATACTTAAAAAATTTAAGTGAGTTATTTATCACTTAATTGTTTATCTTAGTTTTATATGAATAATTTCTTTAACAAAGGCACCAATAGAGTAACGTACCAATTACTACCAAAGAAGCTAGTGATTATTGTAACAAAAAACATGCCAAAACCAAAATTCTGAAGAAATTAATATGGATACTCTTCTGGTAGATCCTGGGTTATGGATGAAAATCGGTTGGAACTTGTTGATTTTTAGTTGTGATACTTAATTTCTATTGAATTTGGCGTAACTAAAATTATTACTAATAAGCCCCTACTGATCAAAATATCTGGATCCTCCATTGGTCTGAAATTGACTTTATGCCCTGGAACCAGTTCGTCACTGTGGTCTAGAGTTTGTTTTGAGATTTGGTTCTGATAAGCATAGCCTAGCCAGCTCAAAAAACCTATGTTTGTTATTAAAGTCAAAGACCTACCTCACGAAAGTCTTTGAGAATTGCTACCTTTCATGCACCGACGAATCACTTCAATCCAATTTTTCGATCACGAGGACTATTTTGCACGTTTTGATGAGCCTACCCTATCCAAACCGAAAAAAAAGAATAGGGCGTCAACCGCAGTAGAGTTTACCGAGAGTAGTGCCTTTCCTTTCATAGCTATCTAAATCTATAGAAGAGAATGAGCCGAACTACGCTAGTAGCATAAGCAGTTAAAGAGAACTAGCAGCTCTTAAAATGGCTAATAGAGCACATTTTCAATATTTCTTTAAAGTTTGCACCTGCTTATTAACAATAGAAAGAAAGGAAATAACATGGATGCACGAAAGAAAGGTAAAAATATATATCAAAGATCCTTACGTTTGTGCAAAAACCTGTATAGATGAGAGATGACAAGTGTAAGTAGAAGTTCTTATACAAAAAAAAAAAAATCATTATTATAAAATTTATGCTTGAAATTACATTGATTATATGCATATACTTTACAAATTTAACTTGAATTTAGAAGAGTGATGTGCGTTTGCATGTTTGAATTTACCATTCATCACTGGTCAAGGTACTTATTTGGTTTAAAAATTAGTATTTAATTTGTTTTAAACAGATCTGTGATCGGTAGTTAATGAACTTGTTAAATGTTGACATTTCATCTGATGAACAAGAAATTCGATTTGAACCATGACACTTATTTGGGTTGTGGGGCTACGGCATGCTCAGAAGTGGGAATCACTTAAGAAAGAGCTCAATTTATGGAGAGTAAAAAATATACCTACTCTACTCTACTAATGCAATGGTTTATAAATATATAATGCCAAAAGAACTCAATTCTATTCGTGAAGCTTCACAGAAGTACTTAAGGCAAACAAGAATTATATGATTTTGGGTGTTTCTTTCAAATTTAGGTGGCATATTCTATCGCTTATATAGAAGCATGTTGGTTTTGTATCTTGGTTTATTGATTTGAAATTCATCTATATTTTTTAGTGTACGATATGTATGATTTATTATGTAGATATTATGTTTCGACTTTGTGATATTCAACATCATATTCTATCATAAAACATTATCAGTTTGATCAGATAGCAAATAGAGGTAATAGACTAGTATTTGAAAAAGAAGTTAGCAACATGATGAATATTTTGGCAATCCCTAGCATAAGTTCCTTTAGAAAAATAATAACTTAATTTCTAATGAACATTAGTGTATGATTCTTTAATTTTTATTTTTATTTTTTTATCATAAGGATGGCCAATGTTGTTTAAACTTCTTAAGCTTCTATTACTGATTTGGAATATTAAATTTAGGTTTTGGACATCCAATGCAATTATTTTTTTCTTTGCGTATTTCAGCTTCATACTTCTTGGGCATTGAGATTGTTGTTGCAAAAGATTATATAATTTATCCTCAGTCATTCTTACTATTTTATTTTAGTTGTATAAAGTGTGTGTGTGTGTGTGTGTGCAACGTCCATTAAAGAAATGGTCTGTTATTATGCTTGACGAGTTTTCTTGTTCTGTTATTTGCATTCTTTGTCTTTCATGAAAAAGAGTATAAATGACTTGTAATTATCAGCATATTTGATGGTGGAATTCCTGATAAACCAAATAAAAGAAAAATGTTTTGTTGATTTTTTTTCTGTCATTTGTTGGTGTAATTCATATTCTATAGAAGTTAGGGACTCGAGGAAGCCTTAGAACCAAAGAGATGCAAGGTTATCATGTAATTAAAAAATATGCAGAAGAGGGGGAGGAAGGGGGTTTATGCTTATCTTTATTCACTTAGGAGTATCATGGAAGACCAAGATTTCTCCAGTAGATAGTATTTTATAGATGATTTGTTATGTATTTCTGATATATGTGGGTAATGCAAGAATGATTGTACATTATTCATTTTCATGGCTTGCAGTTACTTGAAAAGGGGTGTTAATGATCGGGGAAGGGTTGCAAATGACGTTGAAACTGAACAGATAGTTCTTGATGATGAAGCTGGTTCCTCTAAGGGGAAAATGAGTTCTGTTGTACAGATGCGTGGATCGATTCCTCTTTTCTGGTCACAAGAAGCTTCAAGATTTAGTCCTAAACCTGATATTATTTGTAAGATGATTGAAATTGATATGCCTTGTTAACTTTGTTGCTGAATTTTACATGAAATTCCATATGTACTATTACCTGTCTAGATTCATCTTTATAAATTTTTCTGTCTATCTGTTTTGACTTCAGTACAGAGATATGATCCTACATACCAGTCAACCAAATTGCATTTTGAAGACCTCGCAAAGAGATATGGCAATCCAATTATTGTGCTTAATCTAATAAAGGTTTATTTTTGAATACATCCTTAATAATAGTCATTTAGCGATGAACTATGATTTATGCTTTCAGGATACTGTTTTTTTTTTCATGGGACTTCACTGCTAGTCATTACTACTCCATAAACATTGATTTATTAAGTCATTTCTGGATCTCACTCTCAGGTGTATATCGCAAACACGTCTGACATGTGGTATATACTAGCCGGGAACTATCATTAGACTCAAAATGTGCTATAAAATGGCTTCCTCTTTTTGGTGGATGGGTGCTTCCTGTTCTCGTTTTTGTGTAGAATCTAGAACAATAATGAACTTTCATGTCATATACTACTATATTGCACAGAGCTCTTTTTTGTTTTTTATGTTAGCTTCAGTGCGTTCAAGAAAGTATTGAACCTTATCCTCTTAGATATTCAGATCCACAGACGTTTTTGTACTTTAGCATTCCATTTTGGTACCTGTGTTAGTTTTGCACATCTGGATTTCTTCTTTCTTTTTATTATTCTTGTTACTAATTTGGGTTGTAATTTTGATATTATCTGTTTTCTGGAGCTCATATAAAATGCTATATTGCAGACTGTTGAGAAAAGACCTCGAGAAATGATGCTAAGACGTGAGTTTGCAAATGCAGTTGGGTATCTGAACCAAATTCTATCAGAAGAAAACCATCTTAAGTTTATCCATTGGGATTTTCACAAATTTGCAAAGAGGTAAGATGTGATTCTTTTCACATAATGATGGCTTTCATCAAACTTCAGGCTAACTTCTTTTTGCTGTTGTCTTAAAAGCAAGTCAGCCAATGTTTTGGCAGTTTTGGGTGCTGTGGCCAGTGAAGCACTTGATTTGACTGGTTTTTACTATAGTGGGAAATCTAGCATTATCAAGAGAAGAGCCAACCAAATTTGTCGGACAAGTATGGGCAGGTATTATGTTTCTCAATAGTCATTCCATCATTAGCTGTGTCTTCAAGATAGCAAACTCCTCTTTGATCTTCTGTCTTAGCTTAAACAATAGCAAGTATTTCAGTATCTCAGATCTAGTATCAGATTGGTTGTAGATTGTGAAGCAACTTTTTTTAGCATATTCTTTGGTTTGTTAAAAGCTTGATAAATGATTAAGTTCAGAATTTACTGATAGAGAACATCAGCAATAATGATACTGCTATATGTTTCAAGAATATTATAATTATATATCTAAGCTACTCTTATGATTCATTTGGCCAGGTAATGGTATGGACTACATTTAAGGAATATTGTCTTGATGTGGCACAGTCCTTTAAATTGGAGGCTACAGGCTGTCTGCAATTAACAGCACACATGGGCTAGGATCTTGGTTTATTTGGTTTTTGGTTGAAATGATTAAATTAACATTCAAGGAAGGAATCAAGGTTATTTAGGAATTGAGTTTTAAGCAATTTCTGGGCTCGAATCTCAGAAAACAGAAGTTGAAGGATTAGATAATTTTGACGATCTTAATGGTAGATTAAGATAGGATAACAAGATAAAAGGTGAGCTGGTTGTAGCTGGCAGGTCTACACTGCAGTGGAGAAATTAAACAGCAGAAAAAGGGAAAGTAGGACCTTAGAATTTCATTACGGTCTTCTAGAAGTCTAAACTTGATGACATTTGATTAAGTGTCACCATTGTAAAAGTTCAAAGAAACTCAACTCTGTTATACAATCTTTTGGACCGTCTTTATAATGCTTGCTTGTGTAGAAAATCAAACTAGCGAAAAGTAGTAACTTTCCAGATTTTAAACTTCTACAGTTCTTTAACAAAGGAAAATATTGTTCAATTAGTAAACAAGACTCAAACAAAACCAACAGAAGATAAGCAATTATGTTCCTACCAAAATACCTGATAGAAAATTTGTCTTGTAACAACACAGTTGATTGTAAATTTTACCAAATTATCTCGGCATAATATAATTGGATTAATTGGCCTTGTTTTTTTATAACTTGCTCATATTTTCTATAGGGATGCTTCTTTTAGAGATCTCAGAGCTAATTCAGGGGATGTTGCAAGGATTGGAAATATGAACGAAACCGCGAATTCTGTGATTAATCGAGAGAGGGAGGGTGATTCTGAACAGAATAAAGGTGATAAGTATAGTGGTGAAGCACCACGCTACCAAAGTGGAGTTCTGCGCACCAATTGCATTGATTGCTTGGATCGTACAAACGTGGCCCAATATGCTTATGGTCTAGCAGCCCTAGGCCGCCAACTTCATGCAATGGGTTTGACGAATATACCTAAAGTGGATCCGGATAGTAGTATTGCAGCAGCTCTTATGGATATGTATCAAAGCATGGGGGATGCTCTTGCCCACCAATATGGTGGCTCTGCAGCTCACAACACTGTATGCTTCCTATTATCTGAATTTTTATTCAACATTTACTTTCACCTTGTAGTGTAAATCGTTGAATGTCTTGTATTCATTTAAACTCTCTGATATGAATGATTTACATCGAGTATTAGGTTTTCCCAGAGAGGCAGGGAAAGTGGAAAGCTACAACGCAATCTAGGGAGTTTCTCAAGTCTATCAAGCGCTACTACAGTAATGCTTACACAGATGGAGAAAAGCAAGATGCGATAAATTTGTACTCATCTTTCTTCTTCTTCTTATTATTATTTACTTCCCCGTTGGTATGAGATTCATCAAACTAACTTTTCGAGTCAGTGATAATATTAGTTTCTTAAAGAAGCTGGGATAGTTGCTGACATTAGCTTTGCTGATTCTTTATGCTAATTTATCTTTTCTTTGATGTCTTCATCTTCTCAAACTATGTTCTTTTGCTGGTTTTACCAGATTTCTAGGTTATTTCAAACCAAAAGAAGGGAAACCTGCTCTTTGGGAGTTAGATTCTGATTATTATCTGCACGTGTCTGGGATGGGAGACGATCTTTTTCCTGATAAGTGGTAAAATTTCCATGTTTTGTTGAATATAAACACCTTTGACATGCATGTATATGCCACCATGGACATATATGAATTTTATAGGTCCAAACATGCTTTCTTCATTTCTTGCAAATTCTGCTTGCTGAGATAGTTTTAGAGGTCTTCATCTATGTATTTTTCTCTTCCTTTTCTTTTCTCCTTTTTTCTCCTGCTTCTTAACTGTTCATTTATTCAACCTTTCAGTGTAGAACCTAGTATAAGGCCTGGAGTTGGAGTTACTCTCTCTCCAGTTCCAGCTTGCAAAGAAGACTTCTTGCGAATGAAGTTGACATCATTTGATAAATTGATAGAGAAGACATGCAGTTCAATCAGGAATGTAAGACTTTGCAGTGAACCAGATCACAGACCAGGTGGTGGTGCAGGGACTTCTGGTGTTGCTCCTGATGCAGCGTAATTATTCAATCATGCTGTGCTATTATTTATTATTATTTTGATGATTTTGCTTTCTGTTGTGTTTACTCTTTCTGATTGTTTTCCTGTCTCTCTATCCCCACATGCACTCACTATTGCATCTCTATTGATGTATTGCCTCTGTTTATAATAAAAACCAACCAATTTTATGGTTTTAGGGTTTAGTAATTCCCAAGATTTTACTTCAATTTGGATAACCTATATAGTCACTTTCATTGGTTCTTATTGTAATACTAGACGTGTATTGCTTTACTTTTCTTGTTTACTTTCATGTATAAACCATTCCAATTTCCTTGCTTATGATTATTTTCTACTGTCTCGTTAAAAATTTGTATTGGAGCTATAAATCTTGGCGGCACTGAAATGGCTTGTTTGCTGTCTATTGTTATCAGGAGAAATATATAATGTTGTTTGTGTATAGCTGATAGCTGTCATCTGTAACTGCTGAATATGTGCAGAGAAATACAGCTAAAAAGCCCGAATTGGCTTTTTGGCCAGAGAAAGTATGATGAAAGTGCTTCTGCAGCCAAAGTTCCGTCACGTGAGATCGCAAATGGAGGATCTCAAGATGAGATGCAAGTTGATGGCTTTTGTGATCTAAATTGGCTTTCTTCTGGTGGTAATATTAGTGAAGAGGACATCTTCCAGAGGTATTCAATAGAAAAGCATTTCATGTACAAGAAAATGTCTTTGCTCTTTTCCACTATTCTTAGCTAGCCCTCAGCAAGTTTGTTTTATGGATGGTCTACTTCTGCCATCCCTTGATGCAGAATATTTGTTTCTGTTAATTTTCATTTCTTTTTCTAACTTGGACAAATAGAGGTATTAAAATGTTTCAGCATTGTCTCACGTCTTCTGGCATGTTAACATGTGACATGCTTAATGCATCTGCTTGTGGTTTGGTTTCAAGGTACCTTGCAATGACCTCAGTTAATGAAGCCAATGGTTGGTATGGTGGAACTCTGCTTGGTGATCAAGATGAAAGCAGTGAGTCGGATCAAATAGTTCAACCGAAGCACACATTCGTGAGGGATCATCCGCCTCAACAAAT
>JAYMTT010000627.1:0-12109 GCA_036898025.1 Hypseocharis bilobata
ATTTGGTAAAATAGAATACCGCCTGCCCAACCATCAACCTGATTCCAACCAAAAAGCACGCCGATTAAAAAAATGAACGAATGTAAACAAGTACAGATGAAATAGGTTAAGTGACCTTATCAATGACTTGCATTATAAAGCTTGTTTTGAAATTAAAACAACACTACTTAGAAAGTTAATGACCTTAGATGATATCAGAGGTGTCTTGCTGAGCTCAAAGCATTCTGGAGGCAAATACCTGTCAACAACAGAAGAAATATGATTAATAGGCTCCTTTCAAATAAGGTGAAGATATGCAAACCAACAAGTTTGTTGAGAAAGGAAGAATGAATATTTAACTGCTTCACTCACCAATATGTTCCAGCTCCCTGGGATGTAAGTTCCATACCCTGGGACCCAACATCATCCTCCACAATCTTGCTAAGACCAAAATCAGTCACTTTTGCAACACCAAGCTCATCAAATAGAACATTTCCAGGCTTCAGATCATAGTGAATGATCTTCTGGTTTCTCTTGTTCAGATATACAAGACCTTGGAATATCTGAACAATAATGATCCTCGCTTCCCTCTCAGGCAATACTGGTGTTGCTTTAAGAACAGCATCAAGATCTTTTCCTGAGGAAAAAAAAAGAAGAAGAAGAAGAAATTAGAACCATCTATACAAGTACGAAAGGAGATTTCAGAAATTTGTTAAGAGTTCAAAGCTCTTTAATTATGAATAAATTGAATAAGAGCATCAAACTAAAGTTATGATTGAGCATATATACCACTACAGTACTCTAACACAGTGCAGAATGTATTCTGATCAATTTCAAAAATGTCCCAGAGCCGGACAATGTGATGATGCATCAATGTCTTGTGAATATTGTATTCCCGAATCGCATGTCGTATATAACTTTGCTTTTTCTCTTCAGACCATTGAGCATTCAGACCATGGAGTTTGCATGCAACATATCTGTGCTCCACCAAGTCGAAAGCCTGCTGGAAATTTCTTACTTCAATTGACTGTAAAAAGTTATATCTTTACACTTGCCAATAAAGGCAAAGTAACTATCTAGACTTTGTCTCAGTGAAGAAGCTTTGCTCAAACACATGTGGTTAGAAATGTTCTAATGATTAAAAGACGTAATATTTGCAAAAGTCTGACCTTATAAACCTCGCTAAATCCACCTCTCCCAAGAAGGTTTAGAAGAGCATATCTGTGGTTTAAAATTTGAAAATTGTTAAAACGGGAACCATCCTCATCTCGGATGCGTTTCATTTCTCGTATAAGTCTTCCCTTCTCCAATTCATAGCGATCCCTCTCACGCAAAATAGTTTCTTCCTCCTGCAGAAGAATAACAACTCAATAACAAAAGAAGCATATGTATTACAACTAAATACTGTGTACTTTCTTTTTTTTATCTTATAGATAGTAGAGATAACATGCAAGTAATCAAAAGAACCACCAAAAATAGAAAATAACCTACACGTTTGATACTAGCTAGACGGGATTTATAAATCTCATCCTGAATGAGAAAATCTTCTTCTCCTTGTCCTTGTTCTGCATCAATTCCATCGCCTTTATCTTCAAGGCACAGTGACTAACATTAGCGCTCAGAATGTTGCCAAGATAAGATAAGAAGTAATAGGTAGATGATGACAGAGGAAACCAGGTTATACTATGAGGCAACCAATATAAGCCATGAAAAAAACATTCTCAAGGTTCAAAAGAATGAGCAGGCTACGAAAGAACGGGAATAAGTTCTAACATACACAAAATAGATTTAAGACCTACAGAGATGTAGGTTGATCAGTTGAGAAGGAAATAAGCTCATGAAGTGAAAGAAACAGCTTGCAAAATTTACAAACGTCTGTACACATGCCAATGTTGAAGATAATAAGTTGATGGGAGTACTACGAAGTTAGACTTCAACCTAACCAAGTAACTTCAACATCTTTAGATCTATACATATACATGCAATCTCAATGCTGCAAAAACCATGAGAGAGTAGGAAGCAGTTAAAAACAGAATCCTCTGTGCGTATGTACTACAGTTTTAAGTGACAGAAGCTTCCAGCATCAGTCAGAGTAGAAGAGACAGCCCCAAAAATCCAACAGTAGGAATGTCGGATACAGCGTTGCCAGAAAAGCCCAGTGCAGGGAAGGCAATTATGTAAATATATCAGAGCAAGCGTGATCACATGAACACATGACTGAAAAGAACCAACAGTCTCTTGAGAAGTCCATTTCCCAAAAGATGGAACTCACCAGATTGTCTTTTCTTCAATGATTTCCGCTGCCGCTCAACAGACTCCTTGGTTTCTAATAATTGTTTCTGGAAAAGACACAGCAAAATTAATATAAATTTTGAATCTGAAAAACATGAGTCAGAAGAATCCATATGAAAACATTAGTTATTGACATAATGGATCACTAAATATAATTACAGTTAAGAAACTTAGGATTACAGATTACACTTATGAGAGGGGCATCATAGCTCAAAATGGGAGCATTATCTAGTAATAAAAAACCACGAGATGAGTATATGGAGAAAAATGGTGTCTAGTTCAGTAGAGAGAGAGAGAGAGACATCAGAGACTAGAAATTTTTCCCCACTGTAATCTATGGTTTAATTTTAACTTATTAAAGGCAAACTTCATTCAATAGTTCCATGCAGAAAATAAGTTAACATTACCCAGAGTGAATCCCGTATCTAAGACCAAAATGGATTTCCTTTCAGTTTTTCTTGAAATAATTATAGGAGAAAATGGAAAACATACAAATTGGGCAATTTTCAAAATAACTGAAATGCCACTTACACAACAATAGCGAAAGCTTAACAAGAATTTTCCCTCTTTCACAGCCAATAGAATTCAAGTTTTATGAACCTACTCGATGGTCACAAGTCTTCACTAAAAAAGAAAAGTTAAAAAAAATGAAAAACCTACATAATCAATGAAGAAGCAAATGAAAACTATTGAAGCCCAATTTGTTAACCAAGATCTTAGACAAGTTTGGAACATTAAATAGCCTGCATAAGTTGAGCTACCTTAAGTTTCTTTGGTATTCAAATCATGATGTTATCTACAGGATATTCAAATTATATGCACTTCAGTGACATTGTATAATTCATAAACATTAGTTAAATTGGAGACATCGGAGCATGACAGACATCTGAGAGGATAAGATGGATGCAAAAATTAATTCAACACCGAGGAGATAAAAGAGAGCAAAGGGTCAACTATACAACTATACTACCTACATTAACATGTATGAGACATTGTATAACTCATAAACATTAGTTAAATTGGAGACATCAGAGAGCGTAAGATGGATACAAAAACAAACTCAACACCAAAGTTGATAAAAGAGAGAAAAGGGTCAACTACACTACCTACATTAACATGTGTGAGTAGAAATGCATAAAGAGGATCATGAACATGAGATGGCAAATAAACCAAAATTAAGAAGAAAAAAAATTAGGGAATACTCGAGAAAGAAAAGAAAGAGAGAGAAAACATGGGCCCAACATGAACATACAAGGTGAGCATTGAGATCTTTCAAGGTCTGACCATCCTCCCACGTTTCAGATATGATGGTTCCAGCCCTGCAATTCATAAGAACATTGTCATCCAAAGTAAATCAAGAGATGAAATAAAAAGCTAAAATCTTGCTCAGATGTTTCAGAGTCCATACCAAGTATTTTCAAAAGAAAAAATAAATAAATGTAGTACCTGATTACACCCACATTGCCTAGTCTCAAAGAATCTTGTCGTACTTTCATCCTAGCTTCCTGTCTCTCAGCTTTTGACACGGATATCAGGAGATCGGACAATATTTTCGTTCTCTGTGATCAGAGAAAAGATTATTAATTGTAGCAACAACATGCTGATCATGCCCTTAGCGTTCATCATATGCACACAAAAAAATAAACATAGGAAGGCCAAATGCCACATTTGAATTGAAGAATAGGAATTTCAAGAACTTTTGAATGAACAAAAACTGGAAACTCTGATCAACAAAGCTCTCCTTAAGAGAAACAGACCTTAGGCTTCATTTGCTGGTCATAATCTTTGAGGTCCTTCAATTCCTGAGCAATGAACAAAGAAGAAAAAGGAAAAATTGGATCATGTTTGACATATGAGCAATATCATTCAACAAAAAATATTAAGGAATAGCCGTCATTGAATACCTTCTCTAATTGGCAGCAAAGATTCTGATAATCAGAGGCCTCTTGACGTGATTTTCGCAAGTCCTCCTCTAATGCAGCAATTTTTGCACGCAAGGAAGCAACCTCCTCCTAATATATGTATAAAAGGGAGAGAAAGATACTAGAACTGTTAGAATCACACTTGATATGCCTAGGAATAAGATTGTTTTCAATAAACAATACTTGAATACCAAAGATACTGAAGAAAACTGACAAGCGCAGCAGTGAATTTTACTGTGATTCTTTTAACAGTTTTAGGTTGAATAACAAAAAAACTAAAAAACTAAAAAACAAAACCCTGGAAAATGGAATTATAAATTTCACCACAAACGATACCTCTACTGAAGAGCGATCATCATTTCGAAACTGCTCTTTTGCCTTTGTATCCTGCAGAAGTGATGGACGAATGCAGTCAGATAATAAATTAAATAACAACTAATAAATACAAATTTTACTATCCAGTTTATTAAGAAACAATTAACCTTAAACATAAGTATCTTCCATAATAAAATGAGCATTTACAATCGACATGAGCCCTTATCCTCTACACTTCCATACCAACAACATCAAGCATGTAATGTGACCAGTAACATATCTGGCAAGATTGAGTCCCTACTTCAATCTTACTCCAATTACATTGTTTCCATACAAATTAAGATAAGACACAGAAGAAATCCCATAATACGCAACATCCAATGCCAAAGTAAAATTCCCTAATCTTGATCCCTAAGAGAGCACAATTTTCACCCGTTAAAAAGAAAAAGCTTTAACCTTAGCTCTGTTCCAACTTTCCAGTCACTAAATTACTTATTTCAGTATGGATTATGCATTTACAAGTTATTTTTTCTTCTTTATCTTTCTGGTTTAGAAGTAACAGATTAGGAATGTCCCTTAAAAGTGCAACCCCTTTCTCTTTATATGATAAAATAGCTGTTGTCACAATAATGATGAATGGCTAATGTAGATCAATGACATTGATGATGATAACAACTACAACTGAGAACAGGAACGGAATCACATTAATCAATGCCAGTAAGAATATATACCTTATGGAATGAGTTCTCAGTTTGACCATTTAAAGGTGAAACCATTGAAGAAGAAACTTGTGCATTAGCTTTGGAACCTCGCCCTCTGCCTGAAACAGCATGACCCCTGCCACGACCTTGTCTTTTCCTACTTACATCTGAACCAGTCCTTGTCTCTGTGCTGTCCACAATCTTTTGTCTTCCGTCAGCCACCACCTGATTTATCATCTTTCAACCATTAGTAGAAATGCTTTCTAAAAACAAATAAGAACTCGAGTTTAGAGTAAAAATGGATATGGACTCATTCAAATCCTGAAGCTAAATCATGATTTAAGGTAAAGTAAATTAATACGCGAAATAAGCATGAACTTACCTGAAATTGAAAGACATATTTTTTTTCTTTTTTCATAATTAACAGTTTTCTTAAGCATTCATATATGCATGTATAAAATACTAGTAATATATCAAATAAAACAAATGACGTTCCAGATTTGGGGAAGATAACAACCGCTAAAGGAAAACATTAACGATAGGAGAAGAAAATACAGAATCAGGGCAATAAAATAAAAATAAAAACCATGAGCCACATTATTCAAGGTGGATAACTGTACATTCCCCACAAAATCAGATCAACAAAAAAGAATCTACCTCAACATGTTGAAAAACAGCTGAATTTTCTTCTTCGAGTTTCTGGCGCTTTTGGGTGTTGGCTTGTATTAGGAACTCCCCTCCATTCTGCCACAAGAGTATAAATTATAACATTTGACAGACAAATAATCTTTGAAGAGACTAAGAATGGCATCCAATACTTAAACAAATAACATCCCGAACAACAATAGAAATTTCCTAAGCTGCAAAATGCACATCATGCCGTCTGCACAATGCACTGGCGGACATCTCTAGATATGGGAAAAGTCACATGAACTAGATGTCCAGCAAACGTAAACAAACACACGTGTCCACAAAATAACATCAACTAGATCTCCCAATAAAAATGTAAACAAACACACACGTGTCCAATTAGATATCCCAGTAAATGTCAACAAATGCCGTGCGAGCAATGCACGTATAGATATTGCCAACCAAATATGGGAAATATCCAAATCAAAGTCACATAAATGCAAATCGATGCACACGTATTTAGAAATTAATTATGTTAAATGTCATAATCGATTGCCAGTAACCATCACTAACATTAATTTCTATTCTTCTTTTTTGCTTGTGATCTAGATACTAACTTATCGAGCATTATTAACTACACACTCTAATTCTTTATAGAAATTTATCAAGCATGTCAAATCACATCCTTGATGCAGAGCAGACAGTTCTGAAGCTCAACACAAACACAGACTCGAGCGATATGCAACAAACAAGTACCCTTATAAATAATGCATCTTTAGGAGCAAATGTACCCAGCTTTCAGCACCCCTAAATTCGCTTCTACCCTTATTGCATCACACTAAAACAGATTTTCTATGGAGAAACAGCAACAAAAACAAAAACATTCAATTGTAGGTCATTTTAACTTCCCCAAAAGCCTGTTTCCGACCCAAATTCTTATGATCTCTATCCGAATCCAAAAATTTGAATTTCCCTTGTGACCAATTCCAAACAGACACAAACAAAATGATCTATTCATTTAACATATAATTTTTCGTTAGAAAAACAAATTACAACTCCTATCATCTCGATAAGGTAAAAAAAAAACAAATCACTCTTTGATTTCAACCTCTTCTCAACATGAACATATAAAAAAATCAACCTGCAATTAACCCATTCAATGAATTACACATTGCCGTATATTGAAACAAAAAGCTTACGTCGTCGTCGGAGTCGCTTGAAGTCAACGACTGGTCCAAGTCCTCGGCAGCTGCAAATTTCGCGAAAGAAGAAACAGAGGACCTCGCAGGCGGCTGAGACGGCTGCTGCGGCTGCACCATCGCCGCCTTCCCCACCATGCGAGCTTCAAGCTTCGCAATCTTGGTGGGCAGAGACTGGTCGGACTGGTTAGAGGAATTGGAGGAGAAATGTATGAGCATATCATCCGACGACATTGCTGCGCTGAAACCAAAGCCAAACAATGCAAAAGCTACGAGCTCAAGAAACAAGCCAGGTTCAGATCAAAGCGTCGCTGCTGGTCATCTGAATTTTGACTTGGAATTGAAAAATGAACCCTAAACTGTGGCCATGGGAAACAAAAAGGCATCAAGCTACAAAAGAGTAACAGTTTTCAAGTACCCAAAAAGCAGAACTGATGGTTCAAAACATTGGTGTAGAGGAAAATGAGAGCAGTGTTGAAGATCAAAGGTAGTGTCAACTGTGTGTGATGCAGTGATGGAGAAGGAGAGCGATTGAAATTTAGGGTTTTTTTCAGATTTTTGGTAGAGAAATTGGGAATCAAATGGGGGTGAGAGAGAAAGAAGAGTGAAGGAATAAAATGAGACTGGTTTTGAGTAAATATGATTTGTTTTTATTTGTGTGCTTTGCTAATTGTTGTTCCTATGGGCTATTTTTTGATTTGAGTCATAGGTTGAGATTGAGATGAGACAACATATGGAAGGTTAAGGAATGAGGTAATGAGATTCATGAATTGGGAAAGGGCAGAAATGTGACATAAATGTGCCTCAATTTTGGTAAATTTGTAAATCCAATGCGTCATACCCTAACCCTAGCCAAA
This sequence comes from Hypseocharis bilobata, assembly GCA_036898025.1. Taxonomy (NCBI): domain Eukaryota; kingdom Viridiplantae; phylum Streptophyta; class Magnoliopsida; order Geraniales; family Geraniaceae; genus Hypseocharis; species Hypseocharis bilobata. The sequence goes on from JAYMTT010000627.1 coordinate 7,896, forward strand.
AGTGCGTACAATGTACATGTATATAAATGTACACATATACACAATTACATCACTTCTTTAAAACTTGTAATTTGCGAAAACATTCGTTATTTATTTGAACATCGTTACTCTTAAATTTAAATATCTCAAACTCTTGGCTCTTTTGATCTTATTCGTTTGGATTATGACTTTTGTTGACGTGTTTTGAAATCGAATATTTTTATAAGGAACGAGAGGGTAGATGGGAAGGCAATGAAGTCAAGAGATGAGATTCATGTTTTGGGAAAGGAAGAGTATGTGAAATAAATGTACGTCTCTTTTGCTACTTTGTAAATGTTCAATGCTTCATACCCTAGTTATAGCCAAGTGCGTGTACACAAACACACCGCTTGCATCACTTCATTACAACTTGTAATTCACATAAACATTCACTGTTCACATAAACTAAATATCTCCGATTTTTAAACTTTTTTGGTCTTACTCATTTGGATAGAACTTTATTGACATGTTTTTCAATTTGAATACGTGTTTTTATAAAGATTTAGATAAATTGTGTTGAGACTATAGTCAAATGAATAAAACATTTAAAAAATAACTAGAAAAAATGAAGTTAGAGCGAATCATTTACAACTTACTCAAGAAAATGGATACAATGGGATTTGCTAATCCTATAATCTTAAAATAAAGAAAAATACATTATAATTGAACATATCTAAACTTTACTTGTTAGAAAATAGAAATTGAGATTTTGATATTTTTTTAATGAAGATCTAGTCAGAACGGTTGAATAGTGGCTAAGTGACAATCATAGCATCTATAAGAATAAGTTAATGATGCTACTCGCTAGTACTACCATACTGATGTAACTTGTGGCGGCCGTGTAATATTGTTGTTTCAAGTGCCTTCCTTTTTTTGTGTGAGTTATTCACTATATTTACGAGATTTGAAAAATGCATTATTTTTCAAATGTGTGTTTCATTTACATTCAAAATTCACATTTTATTTATGGATACTTATTCATCTAAAGTGTTATAATCATGCAGTCATAAAAATGTGAAACTCAAAAATCAATAAATATGATTTACATATGTATTTTTAACCCTTAAGGGCACAACTCCCCATTTAATCAACAAGAACGAGATTATGTTTCAACATGTCAGTCCAACTCTTATGACCGCTCTAGCAAGAGCTGTCTATGTTTGGGAAAATTGTAAAAACTTTGCTGCTAGAGGTGCCATAACCCTAGTGATGCAAAGTCACAACTGAGATATTCACAAAAATCGTTAATGGAGGGATCCTAAATGCAACTCCTATCAAAGTTTAAGAAATTTTGTTAGTTTCAAGTCCTATAGCTATAGGTGTATTGTTGTTCCTATTGTATTTCAACTTCTTCGCATCTAAACATTACGTTCTCAATGGTGATGAGATTTCACCTAAAAAAGAGTAGTCCTATAGTCCTTTACGGTGATGTTTTAACAATGTGAATTAAAGCTAAAATGAATCCAAAATCCTCAGAGAAAGTTCGTAGCACGTTCAACACACTCACTCATTCACAATAATGAATTTAAGAATTTTATACCATGTATGTACTATTTCAGTATTTACTACATTTTGCTCTTGGTTGATATGGAAATTGAAAATTTCAGATGACAATAGTCAATGCCTCTAATCCACAATTGGTACCAAATAACGAAAAGAGCTTATTGATATAAATACGCTGATTCATTTCCACAAATAGGCAAACACCAAACAAATAAAAAAGAACTAAATGCTATAAATAGGCTAGATTCATTTCCACTCTAGACATGGTAGATTTAACAGCAAAATGCTATTCATATAAATTCCAGCTCTATTTCATATCCAATCACTATTTGATGCACAAAACTGGTAATAATTCTACATCTTGAACAATTTTGAGAATGGTTATTTTGTTTAAACAAAATTTATATAATCATTGCAAATTTGCAAGGGCAGGTGTCAAAACCAAGTGAAACAACAATTGATTACAAACAGAATCGGCTACTTGGAGAAAAAAGAAAAAAGAAAAATGAAAATTGGCTTAAATTGTTACAGAACGATGTAGAGAATTAAGTTTTAAGAACTTTTTGTGGTTGTGGCCTCCTAATGGTCATTATTAAAAAAAAAATTCAGTATCACCAATCATGGTTTTTCCACTGGCCATCATTACTAGAGTTGCCAAATCTTGACGCCGAATATCTGTGTTGATAAGACTTTCCTGATCCTTGTGAAGGTGAATTCTCATAATGATAATTCCATGTTTTCTTTGGTGATCGAGAATTTGCGATGTGACCGCCTGCAGTAAAGGTAGAAATCTTATGACTCTTACCAGTGGGTGTTGCAGGAGACATCCACTTGCTCTTTGTGGACTTCCTTGATGAGAAGAAGTCTACAAGATCCTCAGTACTCCAGCCACCTCTATGTTTTGATTTCTTGGAGGAAAAATCTCCAGGATCCTCGGCACTCCAGCCACCTCTATGTTTTGATTTCCTTGAGTCTCCAGGATCCTCGATACTCCATCCACCTCTATGTTTTGATTTCCTTGGCGTCGTAACCCCTCTTTCTTCTTGTCGGGTTTTTTTCTTTTTACGAGCCTTGCCAATGTCATTAGGAGCACTTCTGGACCCCAAATAATCTATATCTTCTTCGGAGAATCTCTTATAAGATGGGGTTGACAATTCACGATTCCTCTTACCAGACTACAGAAGACAAGGTAAAAATGCCAGTCAATATCTCCAAGTGAATCCAAAGACACAAAATCCAGCACAATAGATTAAAATCAATAATTCGCTGGGATTCACCTTTGCAGAACTCGTGCATTCACGCGCAAAATGTCCTCCTTCACCACACCTGTAGCATAAACTAGGTGATGCTGCAGCAATGGTTTCCCCACGTATCCTATTGCAAGCCTGTAGGAAAGAATCCACACATGAGGTTGCCAACTAAATATGGTTCAAATGCTTTGTTTGCACAATAGTTTTAGGAACTTAAAATTTTTATATCAACATATACATAAATAAAATGCATCCTATGCATACATGGAAAAGTTGTCATTTGCTAGAAAATAATAATATTGAAAAATAAATGGCATTTGTATCTTGTTGCTAGCATAAATTATAACTTATAATTGGATTTATACAAATAACACGGAAAATTCAGAGCTTATAATCGTTGATCAAATCAACATGTTGAACAGGGAAAATTCTATCAAATTTTGTTATTGCAAGTCAATGTAAACTATTACAAAGCATAGCACTCATTGAAATAACAGATACCTCATTTATCAATACATACATAAATTAGTTATGTCATCTAATACATCAATAATATGCAGAACATCTCGATACACTGCAAGATTTCCAAGGAATCTTCATCAATATAATAAACAACCAAAAAATAACAACTTAACATAAAGCACATGCATGAATACAGACACATCAAGTTTGATACATCATATTAGACTTACCAAACCAGTATGACCCAATTGACCACATTTGTAACACGAAATATCTCTGAAACCAGTATCATCGGTGTTAACACAACATAAGTGGCCAAATCGCTTGCAAACATAACATTGTATTTCCTGAATCAAGCAAAGAACGAGGAATTGGCAAAAACAAAAACAAAACATAAACAAAGTAAAGAACAAGGCAACAGGGATTTCAAAAAAACAAAAAGGCTTACAAAGAAGTAAGAGGGAGATTTAAATGGGAAAACTTAAAGAACCTTCAAATCATCAGGATAATATTCACTTCTGCATGAAAACATTTCATGCCCAGAATCCCCACATTTTAAGCATATTTGGGAGCTCTGAGAGAAACCCTTGTATTTATCTGGACAATCCTTCGCACGGTGGCCACCTTTTTTGCAAATAAAGCAATCTTGTCCCTGCCATTTACATCAAGAAATAGTAAGTAATGGTAGCACAACCCATCTGAATGACAGTTACATCAAAAATCCATCTTATATGTTTTCTCACGAGGACTCTAACTTTACAAAAAATCGAAATAGGGTATATATGTATTTGTTGATTGTAAAAGCACAAGAATTGCCAAAAATGTTATTAATAAATTAAATACTTGACAATTTTCTCGTATCCAACCAAAAATCAGAAATAAATTGTCTGAAATCCTGGTCAATCCACAGGAACAGGAGCCAGACATCCCCAACTTTTCATTGTTAGTTAACAATAATGATGTAAGCTCCTGTAAGAGGCA
>JAYMTT010000628.1:0-12104 GCA_036898025.1 Hypseocharis bilobata
CCCTATTATTCCATCACATTCCTGCACGGTGCAGTTTCTTGCACTTCAATTAGCTAGCCCATCTTCCCTCTTCTTTTTCTTTGTTAGAATGATGGGCAGCAAATGCAAATGCAATTCACAATCTTGCTTTTGAAGTGTGAACATTTGGTTGGTTTTCTTTTAATCTAATAAGTAATAACCGATCCTTCAAAATTGGCGTTCTTATTTTTCTTCACACAATCAAACAACTATTCACGGACTCACAGTACACAATGGTGGCCCAATTTCGGACGCAAGCGTGTCACTGACTTAACTTGCCAATGCCTGCCCATATCCTCAAATTACAGTGCAAACTGCAATGCAATCCCATGAAAAAATGCAGTTTGAATTTTGAAACCATCTCAATTCTCATCTCATCTCATCTCATCTCTACTTTGCTTTCAACTTCAAGTTTCCAAATAAAATTAACAATCACATCACATCACATCACATCACAAATTTTGTAATTTTCTGAATTTGGGCTCTTCTCTCTCTCTGTCTACCCAAAATTACAAAGGTTTAGACCAAAAAAAAAATGAAGAAATGATCTTGTTTGGTGGTTTTGAGCGTACGAGGAGACATTTGATCATAAAGACAAAGACATAGTATATGATGTGCCATTTTTTGTTAATTCTGGGTGCTTTAACCGCAAATAGTTAGCCGCAATAACCAGCAGCCACTGCATCCAGCAACAGGTGAGGTCACTGAGGTGGCTCCTCTTCAATTTCCAAGTTTCCACACGTGGCGCTCATATATAAATCCAATTACAGAGACCCATTTATGATCACCAAGTAATTTAATGAAATTGAAACCTCTGTACTACTTACTGTTCACATTCACACACTGATAATCAAATCAAAATCTCAACTTTCATGGCTGCTTCTGCTGCTAACAAGGTCGGCAATGGTGGGTCGAGTGGCGTTTTTGATTTTGGTGGCAATTACTTGATTGTACGGCCGGAGAATGGTGGCATATGGGACCTGTTCAGGTACTTGGCGTGGTCTGATATTGGGAATGGGGTGAAGTTTCTGGAAGGTTCTAATGAGGGTTTGGAGGGTAGGGTGGCCGGCGACCAGAGATGGAACATTGTGGTCTCTGTTATTGTTCGGAAGATCATAGCTTTCTTTGGAAAACCCATGGAGTGGACTGGTTACTTGGTCGATTTCGTTCTCAATCTCCTCTTTCTCAACGGCAATTTCCTCGGTTTATTCTACAACATTCTTCATGGTACTTGCTTCAATTTCCTTATTTTCTCTTTTCGTTTCTTCAAAATGTTTTTACATAATAATACTATATGGGTGTGGTGTGGTGTTAATTTTGTAGCTGTTGCTGTTAAATTTGACTAATTAGTTTCAGCATCAATTAGTGGGAAATTTTTTTAAATTGTTTTGTTGTTAACTAAGTTGACAATTTTACTTTGTTGTAGCTTTCAAGGGATACATCAAACTTTTGGATTTTACCTTCAGAGAGAACTCTTGATAATGACAACTTTAAAGGAATTTATCGGAAAAAAGAAGCAAAATTGATATATGGGTTTAGGGAGTGGCTATTTTAAAATGCATAAATTTTAGTTTAGTTTTTTTTTTTTTTTGGGTCGAATATGTTGGTATATGGTGAGTGCTTCAAGAATAATTGGAAATTTTGGAAGTGTACCTAAATGAGTTGGGGAAGCTTCATCCCGTGTGAAGAAGGTGTAGGCTAATTCATGGAAGTAAAAATTGCACGCCTTTTCACAGTTGGAGCAATGTGATTTCTTACTGTAATGATGATGGTGATGCAGGGCGGATGGTGATTCCACAAAGAGGCTCGGAGACTTTCTTGAGTACCATTGGCCATTTAGATGGCCGAATAGACCTATACAAAAGCAAAAACCTTGCGAAATATATTGGTGATTCTGTTTCTGGGGATGGTATAAGAGTAGAGTTGGGGGACCGAGCTCTTATAGACCTCTGCATGATGTCGTCCAAGTTAGCATATGAGAACGAGAAAGTTGTTAGAAATATTGTGCTTCATCATTGGAAGGTCAGCTTTTCTGTTCTGCATTAACTCATTTTTATTTATTTATTTTTTATGACTTTCATTCATAATAGCAACACAATGAAGAAGCTCATGAACTTCTTGGAGCATAGACTGACTTCTGTAATTTGAGATGCAGATGCATTTCGTGGACTTCTTCAACTGCTGGAATGGTAAGAAACACTTTGTAGATATCGATTGTGCTTGTATGGTGTTGTGATTTTTTGAGCTTTGCTTTGTATTGAATGTTCCGTATTTCCATTTAAGAGATGCTCGGTCTAAGACAGTAAGATGGTTTATAGTTTAAATTATTTGTTCGGTTTTTGTTTTCCTTTTTCCCTATTCTCCATTGGGATAGATTACGAGAAGGAGATGGCGACTCAAGTGTTCATACTCTGTGACAAGCCTAAGGATGCAAATCTGATATTGATCAGCTTCAGGGGTACAGAACCTTTTGATGCGGATGATTGGATTACAGATTTTGATTACTCTTGGTATGAGATCCCAAATGTCGGAAAAGTCCATATGGGATTCTTAGAAGCATTAGGTTTGGGCAATAGAACCGATACTGTCACCTTCCAGAATCACCTTCAGGTGAAGAACACAGCGTTCACTTCTTCTGAATCTGGCATGGAACGAGGTGGATTGTACCAGTCCTCTGACTCTAAGGGGCCTGACAGCACTGGCACGATAATCCCACCAGATATGGTGGAGAGGACAGCATACTATGCTGTGAGACGTAAGCTCAAGATCTTACTCGAGGAGCACAAGACTGCAAGATTTATAGTCACTGGGCATAGCTTAGGTGGTGCCCTTGCTATACTGTTTCCAACAGTGCTGGTGCTACATGAAGAGACGGAACTAATGCAAAGGCTTTTGGGTGTCTACACATTTGGACAGCCAAGGATTGGGAACGAGGAGTTAGGCAAGTTCATGGAAGCCCATCTAAACTATCCAATCCAAAAGTACTTCAGGGTGGTATACTGCAATGACCTTGTGCCCCGGTTGCCTTATGATGACAAAACTTTCTTGTATAAGCATTTCGGGGTGTGTTTTTACTACAACAGCTGCTATATTGAGCAGGTATGTACTCCTTTATGCCAATTCTTCAAACTAGTTTCCCCAGTAAACCCTCAAACCAAAACCTGTCAACTTCATGCACTGCAAATTTGCCATTTTCAGATTAAAAGAATCTAGTTGAGTTGGTTGAGGAAAGTACAGGAGGCAAATTTTATCTAGGAATTTTCTTCTCTCTCTTTATAACAGTTGTTCATGTTCATAGCTAACGACTTGGTTTCATTTTTTACTGTTTGCATATTTGAAGATAGTGGTTGAGGAGCCAAACCCGAATTACTTTGCTGCGAAGTTTTTCATTTCGCAGTATGTTACTGCTGCTTGGGAGTTGATCAGAAGTTTAACAATGAGCTATATATGTGGGCCAGAGTACAAAGAGGGGTGGTTCTCCATACTGCGTAGGGTGATCGGACTGGCACTTCCTGGTATTTCTGATCATTGCCCCACAGATTATGTCAACTCTGTGAGGCTCGGGAGGGAGTCCCGACTTCAGATGTCCTCTTTCTGAGAAGCTTGTCTTGCAAATAACACGAATCATTGTGCAACTAAGGTTTGCTTTGCAGTTTTAAAGTCATGAGGAGAAGTTGTTAATGGGAAAAATGATGATGGACCATCGTGAAGTTATTTCTCTGTTATAGTCTGGTGCTCTCTCTCTTTTTCGGTAGCTATAATGTTCTTTTTGTTTCATTTTAGTGCGCAAACGCCCTTTAGTGGCCTGTCATTGCAATATGAACATTGATGTAATTGCTGAGAAAATTTGAAGTATAAAATAGCTAATGCTTTCTGTTTAAGTTTTGAATTTTGAATTCTATAGTGGCAGAAATGACAGCAATCTACATTCAAGTAACTATATTCAGAGTGAAACATTACATATAGAATCGGAACTATATGGATGATGGACAGAAAAGGAGCAGTTGTCACTTTGTAGTGAAATTATCGCACTTCAAATTTGTATGAGATACATAAAATGCGACGATAAGGAGAAAATTCCACTGTGTCTTACAGCTTTATTGCTCTAGGAATTGCCTAACAAATACATTAAAATTTCTGCAAACATTAACAAGAATCTCCAAAGCTGACAGATAGTCCTCTCTTCTATGTTGAAAATTTCAATACATGGTAACCAAATGGCTTGAATTATAAGCTAAAGACCCCAGATCGCATTCCTGACATTAGGAGCCCAAAAAATTTGAGAACATCACTGCATAGGACAGCAAATGACGATATCTTCTGCTGAGCCTCAATCGTATGAGCCGCTACTGCCAGGTTTACTTCACAGGAAAATTGAATGTTACAAAATTCATACAGTGGTTTCAGACTGTATAAGCTGATTGGATCATAGCCAAGTCCAATTTTTTGAGCCTTACTACAGATTCTACATGTCCTCTCAAAGTGTGCATCTCTCCTAGCCTGAAAAGTTTAAGGAACATGCAAAATATGATCAAGAAGACTTGAAATTTTTTGTAAAGAGGCCTAGAACAGTGAGTGAAATTTGAAATACCTGGCTATTTCAGCACGCCGCCTTGCCTGTTCAGCGATCAAAGAAGATCGCCTTCCAGGGGACGACGTCCCCAAGTCTGCAGACATCAACCCTTGTAGACTTCTTTGAGAAAGTACCCACTTAGCTGCTCTATCTTCCTTCCCATAATCTTTCTTAGAAGTAAACAAGGTCTGTTGAAAAAAAACCAAGTTGTTGGAAGCAAAAAAGAAATGTCATTTCAAGGGAAAAAAAGAAGAAAATACTCATTGCAAGCACAATACCAGATAATCAGGAAAACGGAACATTGTGCTAACCTTTCTATCAAATACGAGATTCCAGGCTTCTCCACTCAAGGCATAGCGAACCATGAATTTGATAATATCCAGAGGTATGTAGAAGATCAAACTGTATAGCCATATAACACCGGCCCATCCCCATCCGATGCCACTAATGTAAGCAAAGCTAATATGTGCATACACAGCAATTAAGGTAGCCACCTGCAGAAGAGCAGTAAAAAAAATAAAAATTGAGCTCAGCTGAGTCAATAGAAGATTTCAAACACTGCTTGTTTTTGTATTTTATGAAATCTTACCAGCTGAGCCAACACAAATGCAATCATCAAGAGGGCACCGGGCCTCTCTACAAATGACCAACTTTGACTACGTGTAACGAATATGAGAGCCTGACTGATGATACTGACTTGCAGATAAATAGCAGATGAGACTTCCTCAGTGTTGCTAGTTAAGGATCTCACATTGAAATGGGTCTGCAGCCAAATAATGAATCAGTTATGCACAAATATATATAATACAACATAAAACAAATCATTTTGCTTTTCATAATTCATAGCGTCTTGAGAAGCAAGTTGATACCTCAAAGAAAGTGGTGTCTACCACAATCCAGTAGAATAAGACAGTAACTAATGCAAGATATGTGCCAATGACAACGCCAGTTGCAAATATCTCATTAAGCTTCCAACTGTCAGGCCTTGGGGATGGCTTTACTCGATCCTTTGAAATAGTCATTATGGTCCCTAAATACAGATAAATAGAAAACAACAGTGAGTGCATGTTAAGAGATTCAAGGACAAAAAAGGGATGGGAAAATAGGCTATAGAGATTGAAGGATTACCGTCATTTAGGATTGCTATAATCAGAACCATGAAAGGTGGGAAGTCATATTCCCAGATCAATGCTAGGAGCACGAAACCAAGCTGCAATGCAGTGGAGTTCCATATTAGTATATACACAATCATGAATGCGAAAACAAAAAGGATAACATGTAAAGTGAACACTACTTACCACAATCCTAATGGTAATGGAGACAGCATATATCTGCATATTCAACGCGGGCTTATCAGTGTTACCATAGATACAACTTACAAGCAAGAAACATAATAATAAAAATAAATCATAAGATTTTGAGGGTTACATGTAAATTATATTATAGACCCTCTGATTTATATAGCACGCTTTTTGTTCTTTGCTGCAAAAAGCACAAGTACACCTAAAACATATCCTATCTCGAGAATTAGTTGGTAACTATATCCAGCACTGTGCAATTTATTTAGGAAATTCTTAGTCTAACAACCTTATGGAAATTAAGTCATCTGAATCAAATAAGTATCAATGTTATCGTTGATGTGTTCAGAAGAAAACAATACTCAACTGTATAATTCTTCATTCTTTGGAATATAGCTCGGCTAGTTAGCACAGCACTGACAATCACACTTAAGCCAGGTTCTGTTAGGACAATATCTGAAGCACTCCTTGCAGCATCGGTAGAATCTGCCACTGCAATACCTATATCTGCTTTCTTTAATGCAGGCGCGTCATTGACTCCATCTCCAGTCATTCCAACCACATGCTTTTTTTCTTGCAAGATTTTCACAATCTCGTACTTATGTTCTGAAAGTAGCATAACGAAAATTAGTCTTTGGAATTACAGACATAAAAACAATCACATAAACACACACAGTGGCAAGCGACAGATTCAAATACCAGGGAATACGCCAGCAAAGCCATCTGCCTTTTCGATGAGCTCATCCACTGGAAGAGGTTCATTTTCATCTTTGTTACGGCCCAACAATGATGAAGAGGGGTACATGTTTGTTCCCATGCCAAGTCGCCTGCCTGTCTCCTTTGCAATTGCCAACTGATCACCTACATTAGCACATTTAATAACAAGACTAGTCCTCCCAAACACTTTGATAGATCTTCCATATTCTAGTCTTAAGTACACGAATGGAATGAAGGAGAAATTTCATATATTCATCACATATTAAGTGTAGCATCCTACCAGTCTCAAGTAATACTACTCGATGTAGAAGTGGGATTAATCTATTATTTGGACAAAGATTAGCCCGTTTAATGTTATGATCAGAAATTCACTTGTACCTGTAATCATCTTAACACAAACTCCAAGGTTAAGTGCTCTGCGGATGGTCTCGGCACTATCATGTCTAGGGGGATCAAACAAGGGTAACAAGCCAGCAAATGTCCAAGGGCCTCCAGGACTTTCCTTAGTTTTCTCTGGAACTTCCTGAAAGGATTAATATGTTCAGAGAACACGTGAGGAAGACAATATATAATAATTGGGGATCTGAACAATGTGCCAGATCATGATCGTGTCACCAGGATTTTAGAAATTAAACAAATCTTCCGCAAGAATGTCATACCTGAAGAGCAACCCCAAGAGAACGCAAGCCCCTCTCAGCAAACTTGTCAATGATGGCATGCACTTTTGCAGCGATCTCATCTTTTTCTTTACACATATTTAGAATCTGATATTCAGGAAAAACAATTAGAAGAAGAAGAAGAAGACAAGCATTCATGCTCAGCTGCAGATTAAGAAACAAGAGCATTTATTTCTGAATGTTATAAAGGATGATCCAAATACTTTGGAGACACGAGCAATTTCACTTATTCTTGATTTTAGTAAATCATTGTTGAGTTGAAGTATATCACATCTAATAACATAGGTATCCACATTCTGAACTTTTAGGCAAATCAAAATCTGACTTATAGTATATACCTGTTCAGGAGCACCTTTGCTGGCTCGATACCAGTTACCATCAGAATCAATATATGTAATTGCAGTACGTTTGTCCACTGGATTGAATGGTAGAAAATGGACTTCTTTAATGTTTGCCCGTGCCTATAGAAAAATAAAAAAGGTAATTTAATTCCTTTTGCACAAGTATCCATTGAAGCAGATGAATGGAACCAATAATCTTCACTATTGAAGTAATATAAAATTTCTATTCCTACCTCCTTTGGATCGGCAAGCATGTTGACAATAGCTGCATCAATAGCATCCTGATTTTCCATTCTTGCTGCTCTCGCTGCAAGCAAGACAACTGTGTCTTTGTCCATATTGGGGTTAAAAACCTGCACATGATATAGTTTAGGCATACACTTGTTAAGGGAAATAAGGCAAGACAAAGGGTTATAGGCATGTGGAGTCGGCTTTTATACCTCAACAAGGTTTTTGTCAACAGTAAGCCGATTCAGGGTAAGAGTTCCAGTTTTACCACTGCAAAGCACATCCATTCCTGCCATTTCTTCAATTGCAGTCATCCTTTTTGTAATGGCACCCTTCAAAAATGGAAGTAAGAAAATAATTAGCAAGATAGAAAATTCATCTAATTCTTTTACCATATATTAGTCTAATAGCTACAAGCAGGCAGCGCACCTGCTGGGAGAGTCGATGAGAACCAATCGCAAGTGTAACAGACAATACTGTTGGCATAGCTATGGGTATTCCTCCGATCAAGAGAACAAGGAGGTTGTTGATTCCATCCCTGTATGAACGTTTCTGTATGGGAAACATCACGATGATTTCAAGAATCATTCCCACGGCTATGGAGCAAATGCAGAAGTTCCCAATGGATGTAAGGACCTGCAGGAGAACATTTCACTGATGTTACATCATGCTCTAATCATTATTTTAGTATCAAGAATACCCAGTTATGCTAGTATGTAATAATTTTCTCAATCACCTGCTGGAAATGTCCAACAACTTCAGTGCTGTCCACTAAATGAGCTGCTTTACCAAAGAAAGAGTGAACTCCAGTTGCTATGACTACAGCTTCAATCTCTCCATGCTTACACGTTGAACCAGAATAAACTTCGTCTCCTGTCCTTTTTGTGACCGGGAGAGATTCTCCAGTAAGTGCAGACTGCATAGAGTAATGCTAATATTGTTAGTTTAGTTCATAACATGAATTAAACTCTCTTTATCAAGTACATTTATCTTGTACTCGTCATAGATACAACTGCACGAGTACAAGATAAACTAGTGGAATGTTCTTCCACAAGAACTTGCCTGGTCAATTTTTAAAGGATCTCCTTCAAGAAGGCGAGCATCTGCAGGAATAATATCTCCAAGCTTTATGCTAATTATATCTCCTGGTACGAGAATAGCTGCATCTTGCTCCTGCCATTGCCCATCTCTTAGGACCTGCACAACGAGTTTATGAGAGTTGCACAATTTTATCACAAGGTCCAGAGCACATAACAGATTATTAAACAAAACTAACTCAACAAAGGCCACTCCGATCACTCTTAAGACACTGTTACCAATGAAAAAGACACCTTAGTTTTTGGAGCTAAACGAGCCATAAGAGCTGCTGCAGCGTTCCCAGCATTATTTTCCTCTATAAAACTAATTGTTGAATTGATTATCAGCAGGCAAATGATTCCTACAAAATCCTGCCAATCGGGACCTTCCCCCTGTACAATACATGCCGCAAAAACTTCCCATTAAAAAGGGGATGAAGAAAAAAAGAACGAAGAAAATTATAATTAAAAATGCATGCTGAAGGGCTAAAGTACAGTCCACTTACTCCGCCATTAGCAAGGACAATCGCCATTATAGCTGCAGCTTCCATGACCCATGACAAAGGATTCCACATAAAACTAAGAAATTTCAAAAATTTGTTCTCCTGCAAAGGATAAAAATGGGGTCTTGTTAGTGACAGGAGGAATCGCTTCAATTAGATACTTTGCAAAATGCATTTTGATGCAAGAAAATAGACAATCTCTTGTTTTATGGTAATTAAGTGAGATGAGCAACAAGCAATATGTGCTCGAGACAATCAATATAAAACTTCCATGATCTCAATGTTAAGGAAACCGGTATATTAAAGACCAGACCCTATTTACTATCCATTCACTAAATTTTCACTTTTATTTCTCCAATATTTATTCTGAACCACCGTCTTCTGGTTGAGAAGTAAAAGCTCATCTTTTAACCGGATTCTGAGATAGGTGTAATAAAACCCACTAACTTCACTCTTGTCCACTTCTGAGCAAGTGAACTCATGGAAATAAATTATTAAAGTTTTGTTTTCACATCCCAACTAACTTCTTGCACATTTTGCAACGTTCTTCTTTTAGCTGGTTACAAGCACCTACCTTACAAACCAAAATGCTTGACGCTATTAATCTAAGTCCACTTCAAACCAGTTTCAAGTTTCAAAAACTAATGAAAAGTCATATACCAGATAAATATCAAAATCGTGGCACTTACTGGCTTCTCCTCAAGCATGTTTGGGCCAAAAATTGTCCACCGCACTTGAGCATCTTCAGATGAAAGTCCTTGTCTTGTTGTTCTCAGTTGTTCAAAAACTTCATCCAATGGCAAGTGTTCCTGTTAAACAGAAACGGGAGCATGTTTTAGCACTGCAGAGAATGAAAATTACGGAGCAGTTACTGTATTGTGTTTTGATGCACACACACAACTCACCAAATCTATCCCATCTCGGTTGAAGTTCTCAGGATCCAGCAACGGCTTATCTAGATCCTCGGCCATGATTGGGTCTTCAAAACCTGGAGTTAAGATACCATCAAATATTTCTCGTTAGCAACAAGCATGTAATCTTCAAATTAAATGTACCAGAACTAAAAACTATTTCAGTGCACATTTTCCATATCAAGGCAAAAGAATCATTCTTTGGATTTCTTTTTTCTAAATGTAATACACCAACTGAAATTGAATATACAAATTATAGATATGATATCTATTCATGCAATGAACATATATTACTTGTAAAACCAGAAATAACATCTGCTAATGCTCTAGAGAGCATGACTTATCAAGGATGTCTATAGCATGCTCTCCAAAGTCCAGATCATCGAGGTATGAAAAATGGAAAGTAAAGACGAAAATAAGAAACTTAAATAAACAATCTATGGTACATAGAGTCACATTATGCATCTCCACACAAGCCAACAACTTAGATCACTTCCACAACAATTAGACGCACATAACCAAATCCTCATGTCCATGATGAGATCAATGAACATAAATCCCGGCATTTGAAAATTCTAATATTTTTGAAGACCCATACATACTTTCCTGGATCTTTGAACTTCAGAGGAATGTGTATCTAAATTCTAAATATAATCATCATTATCATCCAAAGCTGATACACTAGTAGAGCCCAAACGCGATAAACCATAGATATGTTAACTCAATTCCCACCACACTCAATCCCATTTGCCAAAACCATGATTCTAACATGACAATTAGGATCAGCAAAGCACACTAAACTGATCAATGGAGCTCAACATTTAGTTAACAATAAATGAAACGGTCTACACAATTTTCGAGAGAACAAAAAAAAAACATAATTTGGGTTCCAACATTGTCATTAAAAGTAAATGCCATCTCATTACCACAATCATGTGCTTAATTGAGCAAAGATCACACAAGAACAAACACAAAACAAAACAAACCCATTTCCCATTTCCAAGAAACTAAAATGGAACAAACAAACAAGAAAATCGAGTAACTTACGTTTGTGCAAGTGAGAAGAAGACCGAGAGGGGATTGGAGCAGCAGCAGCAGCAGCAGTACTGCCTGGTTCTGGTGTAAAAGGAAGCTGAGGAAGAAGAGTGAAGATGTATGATCCTTATAAAAAAGATAGGTACGGGATTTGGTAGTAGCTGACCGGTGGTTGGCAATTGTCAAAGAACAGATGACGACGATCATCCCCACATGTCTAAATCTGGGTCGCGCCATTCTTCAACAATACAATATTAATTACTACTAATTTTGATTGATTAGTGATTACAATAGTAGTAGTAATATTTATTATGGTTAATGCAAATTGCGAAGGAAGGGACTGGCCAGTGGCTAGTTGTTAATATATATGAACATGGACCACTGACAGGACCACAACAAGCTGAAACAAAATCTCAAATCGAAGTTACCCAACCACTACTCGTCGGCTACAATACTATTTGATGAATTTCATCCTATCAACACCCATTTCCAACTTAAATCTCATCTCCATCTCCGCATGTTCAAATTCAATAAAGAAACAGCCATGTTAAATCCCCAGCTGGGTACCAAAAATATATACTAGTAGTATATGCTATTAAAAAAAAAAAGAGAGAGAAAAAAGCTACCCAGCTGTTGACTTCCAAAATTCACAAATAATCTCGATCGTAGATCGGCCTTTTGATTGCGGGTGTGCCACTGATTTTGTACAAAAACCAGAAATATATGT
>JAYMTT010000629.1:0-12096 GCA_036898025.1 Hypseocharis bilobata
TGTAATTAATTGTTTAGGATAATATTGTAAAATTAGTCATATTTCTTTAACAAAAAAATAATAAATAAAATAGGACAAAAAAAAAAGTAAGAGACAAATAAAATAGAATGGAGGTAGTAATAATTTTAAAAGTTATTTTGCTAGTACAAAAAAAAGGAAAATAAAAAAAGGCCAGACATCGTAATTATCGTAACCGACATTTTCGGAATTAAATTCAAAAAAATAAATTAATTTCCCTCTCCATTCTTTTTCTTCCCAAAAACCAGACCAGACACGAAGCAAAGTTCAAAAAAACCAGCCGACACCACCTTTACGACTTTACCCTCCCCTCTGCCTCTCCAATTCCATCAATACCTGACCCATTATGGTAATTTCACTTATCTTCTTCTCCAAATTCCCAATCCTAGTTGATTCTTTTCTCTGAAACCAAAACCAGTAATGAAAAAATCTCACCTGCCCCATTTCCTGGATCGGAAATGGTCCACGCCGTTGATTCTCTGCCCCCTCCTCTTCTCTCTCATCCTCCTCCTCGTCCTAACCCTACCCCACTCCAAATCCTCCTCCACCGCCTCCCACTCCCAGCGACCGGGCTTGCTCGCCGTCTCGGACCGGAGTTTCGGAGACGACCCGTTGGGGCTCCCGAAGTTGCCCCGGTTCGCGTACCTGATATCGGGCACGAAAGGCGACGGTCCGCGCCTCCGGCGGGTTCTGCAGGCGGTGTATCACCCGAGGAATCACTACTTGCTGCACCTTGATCTCGAGGCTTCGGATTCGGAGAGGCTCGAGCTCGCCAGGTATGTGAAGTCGGAGAGTGTGATTAGGGAGTTCGGGAATGTGATGGTGGTCGGGAAGGCGAATTTGGTGACCTACAAGGGGCCGACGATGATTGCTTGTACGCTTCATGCCATTGCTGTGCTGTTGAAGCAGGCCAAGGATTGGGACTGGTTTATTAATCTCAGCGCTTCTGATTATCCTCTGGTGTCCCAAGACGGTAAGTTTCTTCTGATTCTTCATCATTTATGCTGGTTTTATGGTAATTTCTTGGTTTATTGCAATATTGGATTTGCTTTCTTCATTGACTGACTGCAAATTTGTTCATTTCATATCAAATGTAGATTATGGACTGGTTTTATGAAATGGGTATTGTTTAATTCGATGTCTCGATGACCTTATTAGTTCAGTGATTAGGCACATTAATTCATGTACTGTTTGTATAAGAAGTGACTTCAATAATGCAACATGCATAATCTAGCAACCGAGGAAATGCCAAAGTAGGAAATGAGTTACTTGCGCAGATATTGGCCTGGTAATTAATACAGATGGGAAGGACATTATCGATCTTTTTTAAGATATGATGGGCCTGGCATGCTGTAAGTGTCATGGAAGTGGACCTATAGTTGGTTGGGGTTGGATAAAGGGTTTGTTGAATTCGGGTCAGGTCAGTTAGGTACTTAGGTATAGTTACTGAGTAGTCTTTTTCTTGCTTGAATTGCTGGTAACTTGGTGATATTAGTTTTCATATTTTGCCCGAATTATATTAGGAACAAGTTTAGAATGGCCGGAACTTTTTGTAAAACATGCTTGTCTTGTAGTGGGTGACATGAGAGGAATTGACACAGAGCCTATAGCATTACCAGTACTAAAGTTGTGAAATGATTGATGATAGTAATTATTTTCGATATGCACCACCTTTGAATTTGTACCTGCTTGTAAAGTGGAGGCTTGTTCTAGAAATCATTTCCCCTTACTTGTTGGTGGCCCACATATCGATTGCAAATGCTTGGTAGGACCATAACCCTAAGGAAAGGAATTATAAGACCTTTTTTATTGGTAAAATTAAGGAGCATGGTATCAACATCTGGAATATCAAAATTTTCTTTAGTTAAGAGCTGATATTAAAATGAAAAAAAGCCCTGCTCTATTTAGTCTAGTGTTACTCTTTGGCTTAGCAAAAGTAACTTGTAGGAGTAAAGCAAATTGCAAAAACAATACCGTTAAGTGTATGCAAAATTGTATTCTTTCAGTTTTCTTTATATAATAAGCTGGAAGGTCCTTTGAAGGCTTGTCAGAGTTTTAGACAGTTCTAGACTATTGAAGGAAAAGAAGAAGGAAGACTATATAAAAGATATTGATATATGATTTCAATGATTGAAAATTTAATCTTTTGACCTGTCTTAAGGCATAATATAAGAATAAGAGGCCAGTTTCACATTTTCATCATTAACTGGTTGTTCGTAGAAATATATCCTGTAATTAAAGGTAAAGGTGTCAGTTAAATACTCACATAATTAACTTAGCTTTTATTTCCTTTTAAACTACACTAGCTACTTATATTTTCCTGATTACGAATGAGCAGAGTATACTTTACTACCCATAGGTTTGCTCTTGCACTTTTATGTTCTTGCTAGAAAATCCTTAACTGCTAAGTTCACCATGCGAACTGATGTTCCTATTTATATTTATCCCCTCTTTTATTCCAGACCTCTTGCACATTTTTTCATACTTGCCTCGGGATCTGAACTTCATTGAGCACACGAGTAATATTGGCTGGAAAGAGTAAGTCTGCAGATTCATATATTGGACTTGTCAGTTGTCTCCATCAGGTGTAAATCAATTATCTTTTGTGCTAGTAAATGTAAATTTTATCATATGCTTGCAGGAATCAAAGAGCAAGGCCTATAATTATTGATCCTGCATTGTATCATACAAAGAAATCTGGTGTATTTTGGGCTAAAGAGAAAAGGTCTATGCCTGCTTCTTTCAAGTTATTCACAGGTAAGGCACCTCTCTCTTCTATTGCAAGCTTTAAAGTATGCTCTCTCTCTCTCTCTCTCTCTCTCTCTCTCAAATAGTTACTTGTATATGGTTTTCTACACCTAGCACCAAGTCTATTGAATGATAAACTATAGGGAATATGAGGATCACTGAGGCTGCATTTAGCTTATGGAAGTTAGAATAGTTACACTGTTCTCCTACTTTAGTTTTGGAGCAAAATATTGATAAATAAATAATCCCCAAAACGAAATGTAGTTCTCCAAATAAATGAACATCTCTTGCTGATCTTGCTGTTCCCATGCAGCCATCCACTACCTGATTCAGCCATCCACTCTCAAATATAGTTTGCCAAATAACACAATCTTTATTGTTCCTGATTTTCCCGTAGTTTGATTAATTTGTGATTTCTGCGAACTTATGCTGCCAATGTTTCTAAGCTATTTCATTGGATAGGGAAATTCTCACCAATGATCCTTATGTTTTGATTTCTTACCCCCATATTCTTCACCGTCTACCTCATAGAACACTGCACTGAAAACCCACTTCTCATTTGAGAAATCCATAGTTGACAGTTTGATGCTTATAAGGTCTCCATCCAAATGTGCTACATCCTATGAAGTTAAAGGTAGGGAGCTAGGTTATCCAAGATATTTTTCAGGCTCATGGTTTACCACAGATTTCAGACAACAGGGGAAAGTTGTTTTAGTTTGAATTTACAATAGAACTCTCTGAAATATTCTCTTATTTGCTAACTTGTAGGATTATTTTACAGCTGATGCTTTAGATCCTTGTACTTTTTTTTTTATCTTGAATTTCATTTCTTGTATTTCCAGGGTCTGCATGGGTGGCACTGACAAAACCGTTTCTAGAATTCTGTGTTTGGGGATGGGATAATCTTCCTCGCACTCTGCTCATGTACTATTCAAATTTCCTGTCATCCCCCGAGGGCTACTTCCACACGGTCGTCTGCAATCATAAAGACTACCAGAACACAACTGTAAATCATGACTTGCATTATATAAAATGGGATAATCCTCCGAAGCAACACCCAATAACTCTAACATCGGAACATTTCAGCGACATGGTGCAAAGTGGAGCTCCTTTCGCTCGTAAATTTGCCAAGGACGATCCCGTTCTTGCCAAAATAGACAAGGAGCTGCTCAAGAGACCGGATGGCGGGGTCACACCTGGGGGTTGGTGCATGGGGAATTCTGTTTTGGGTAAAGATCCCTGTGTAGTTTATGGGAATCCAAATGCTGTTAAGCCGACTGTAAATTCGAAGAGGCTAGAGAAACTCATTGTCAACCTTCTTGATTCTGAAAATTTCAGGTCTAAACAGTGTAGATAATTTTGTAATGCTCCCACTTACTAAAATTTTCCTCCAATTCTTTTTGTGATGGTAGATTATTATTTGGAGAGCTTACTGCTAACTCTTGGCTAAGATGCATATAGTTTCTGCAAGGATGAGAGTGGCTAATTAGATTTTTTTCCCCTGTTTTTCCATGTGAGATCTCTTCACTGATTTTTTTTTTCTTCCTGTTTTCTATTAGTGTTCCAAGGTGTGAGATTAATCTCGTTTTGAATTGGCTGTTTCTCCTAACAATTGTTTTCCTGTGGCTCGCACCTTAACCTTTAGAAAGCCCGTCAACTGTTGAATTTAAGTAGGTTTAACTGAGATTTTTTCGATTGATATTCTTAGAGCATGTTAAATAGTGTTTATAAGTCATTTTGAGTTATAAGTATTTGAGTTTTATTATTTTTTTTACACTAATATTTGTTAGTGCTTATAAGCACTTGAGAGACAAATAATCAAGTTTACAAAATCTATGATTAGACCATGAGAAAATACCAGCTGAGCCCATCGTAGCCAAATCAATTACTACCAACTAAAATGACCCATGTAAGTAGCTATGGGCTGGGCTTCAGAACCAGTCTGTACAAACCTTTTCATACGGGCATGGATAGGCCCCGTTATAATGGGCTTTATTTGCAAAAAGTCCCCAGGCACACTAAAAGCCCAACAGGCCAACCCTAATCATTATCCAATAAAAACTCGCCACATGTAAAATTGACTGTCACCGCCTAGAAGAAAAGTGAGGGGTAAATTCGTCAAAGAACCTCGGTGGACGGATCTATTCGTATTTAACAGATAGCGGGAACATAGAATTCGTTTTACTATACTAAGTCTTCGCTCGCAAAGGCGCGAAACAAACTCCTCTTCTTCTCCGTTCCCTCGGTTAGGGTTTCACTCTCTCTCTATCTCGCCTCTGCAAAAATCCAATTTTGCAGGACTAATTTTTTGGTACGCCATTGATCTTTTTCCTTATAGCTTGCACTGCTCACTGTCTGTTTGTGAAATCGGTGATCACAATCTGTGTAATGTTTTTTTTTTTTTTGAAACAGATTAGTTTACGAAATGATCTTCTTTTATTTGATTTTAGTTAATTGAATAGTATTATTTGAGTTCGGATTTGTTTGATTTCGTTGAATTTTCTTGGTTACTGAGAAAAATTATGTTGTTTGGGGTTTGAGAAAATTTGAGATCTCCAGAGAAACTGAAGGGTGTGTGATTTTCTTTTTGTTGCTGTTCCTTTTGATTTAGAAGTTGGTAATGTTTTGTTAGAGGTAATGAATCAAGATGAGTGATGATTTTGGAGTATTGATTTTTGACAAGATGGTATCAATCAGTGAAGTTTTTTTTTTTTTTTTATCCCAGCTGATAAAAGAAAAGAACAATTGCAGGGGTTTTTGGGGACATTTTAGGGATTAGGGCATTGGAAAATCAGAAATTGTGCGAGATTAGAAGCTGATTTGGAGGGTTATTTAAAGTCAATAAACATGTAGTACTGACTTTTTTCCTGTTGATTTTTAATGGTTTGAAGTTAATTGGGGGTTCGGTTGGTGATACGATTAAAATAAGCTTTTCTAATTAAACCTGTAATTAATGAAGTATGTGTTAGGATAATAGTTGATCACGTGTTACGGTTTGTATTTGTATTTGCTCTGAAGTATTTTAAGAGTGGTTCTGTACGATGCACTTTCATTTCTTGAGTTAGTTCTCAGATTCTGTTACTGAAAGAACCACCGCTTTCTATGCTGGTGTGTTTTTTTATTTAGCTAATAGTCTCATACAGCTATTGCTTGCACCACAGGGAGTCCAAAGTTACAATTGGCCTTTTTTATTTGAGATAAAGAAAGCTTATACTGCAACATGATGGATGAGGCGAACAGGAGACATAATGTTTCTGGCTCAGGTAAAAAGCGTTCGTGTGGAGAGAGTCCGTTTGCTGCTTCAACGAGCTGCAATCAATCTGCAGATGCTTGCAATAAGATTCAGAGAATGGATCATCAGGCTGTTGATTGTGAGTATGTCAGCACTCCAGTTAAAGATAGGTAAGTGCCCTCCAAGTTTGCAACTAGTAGTTAAATTGGATAACATTAATAATGAGAAATTGTTTTGCCAACGATAGATTGGCTCTCTTCAGTAAAACTTGGTTATTTTTGCATATTTTGCATATCTTTGGTTTTTAACTGAATTTTATTCTTCACAAAATAGTGATGCAAAAAAGAAAAGGGTACCAAAGATCACAGGTGGGGGTCTGCGCCAGTTCAGTCTTATAGGTTAGTAATTCACACACACACACAGACACTAAAGTGCTTATAATTGTTATTTCATGCATTAAGCTATCCTTATTTAATCTTTCATTTCAATGGTGATAACAAGGGATGTTAAAATCCTAAGTTTTTTTTTTCTTTCTTTTTTTGGTATAATTATGATTTTTTATTTTGTTTCCAGTTTGTAAGAAGTTGCAAAGCAAGGGACGGACTACATATAATGAGGTAATTTTGTTTATGAAAAGCAAATACAGGGTTGTCTTTCTGCAGAACAAATATAACTTGGGGAAAAGATGTGGAACTTTATAGTGATTCTTAGTTAATCTTAGTGTTGTCACTTGTTCTGTGATGTGTACCCGTTTATTGTCTAATGGCAATTGTAGAAGTTCATGCTGCTGATATGAGCAAAATAGGTATATACCACTCAAGTACATCAATGTGTTTAGATAGAGAAAGAAAAAACTATAGTATTCGAGAAATTAATGAATGATTCAGAAAAGAACTGTGTGAACTGGAGATTTTTAATTGTTGGTTAATGCTTTTTTTTTCTTTTCTGAAAGTAAAATTGAAGGTTAAAGGCTAGTTTACAAATGTTTAATTTTATCTTATCAGTAGTTTGTGTTCGAGGATACTGCTTTTAGTAGTCTAGCACTGAGGAAATGCTTACCTGTTTTTTGTCCCACTTATCATAAATGGGTAAGAGATTGTGGATGTAGTTATACATTGAATTGTTTCAACATGAGGGCCTAGTTTCTTCTCTAGTTTAAGCGTTTCCACTTTCTGGTGAAGTATGTTTCCACCTAGCTTCCTGGATAGGCAAATGAGGCCTTTATATCTTTAGTTATGCTTTATTCGGCTGTTTTGCCTGCATGCTTTGACGTACTTCGTTGCTTTGATGTGCTTTTAAATCCATAAATAGGATTAATCTTTTAATGCCATCCAGGTTGCTGATGAAATTATAGCAGAACTTGCTACAGAGAGTAACACTGCAGCAGCTTTGAATGAGGTTCAGCTCAACCCATGAAAGTTAATTATATATGCTTTAATGTTATAATTAAGCTGCTTGATAATGTCCTAAAAGAATATGCATTTCAAATTGCTAGCTTGATGAGAAGAATATCAGACGGCGGGTTTATGATGCATTGAATGTCCTTATGGCTATGGATATCATCACCAAGGAGAAAAAAGAAATCCACTGGAGGGGGCTTCCCAGTACAGATACGGAAGATACGGAAGAGCTTAAGGTTGGTAGACGACCTGATTATTTTTCTATTAATGAAAATTTGAAATAAAAACAATCTGATAATAATCATTTTTCAGTCATCTTTGCTGTCATTGCGTATGCGGTTCGGCGATTCTGTTGCAAGGAAAGCTGCATACTTGAAAGAAGTAGAAGAACAAGTAATGTTCCTTTTTTTCTTTTCTTGTTCGTTTTATTATTTATTTTTCAAATCGAGCTTCACATGTTTATGGTGATCGAGGACCAACATGTGTGTTATGCAGTATTCTAGGTAGATGCATATATGTTCTAGAATAAAAGTTCAGGTCATTGTTAAGCAAGAATAAGCAGTTGTTGTTCTTATTGCATGCTAAATCGGAAAGGTGTCTGTGCTGGATAAATAGGTTGTTCTTTGCAATACTTCTTTCTCATTGCATTTAATTGGTAGTTGGCACATATTGCATGGTTCGTTATGAAGTTTCATTTCATCACAACTAGTCAATCATAACCCTTTTTGCTTCAGAAGTGAAATTAATGAATTTCTAGAATTTTGGTTCATTTAGTTATCTACTCAATGTGTATGCTAGTCATGCATATGCATTTGCAGAATTCACATTACATTTGACTTCTATGAAAGGAATATATGTTAATCAGATTGATATATATGAGACTGGTAGCATTAACTTGCTAGCTTAGGATCTTATATTGAATATCAGTCTAATATAGGAACGAAAACACTTAATTAGCATTACTTTCATGGTATATTAGCTCATCATTATCTTTATGTTGGATTTTTTTGAAGATGTGGAAACTTGGGTATGTATATAATGGATCGTTGTTCATGAAGAAAATTATTTAGTTTGCAGGAAGAAGTTTTCCCTATATATACATATACTTCTCTAGTCATCTTCAACTACCAATTGAAGTTACAACCAAAAATTTCCCGATTTAGAAACTATCGCACAATTTCACAACATGTCTTGAATTTGTTAATTAGGATGGCATCTTCCTATGCGTTTTCCGCGATGCAGGTTATGGCATCTAAATGGAATAGGTTAAATTTGGGGTGTTATTCTTATGGTAAATTACCACAAAAGATAGAAAAAGTCAAAATGAAAATCTTCTCGATTTTGTTTCTCAAGATGTTTCTTTTGTTTGATGAAATGCATTTTTTCTTTTGCGGGAAAAAAAGATTGCAGGTATCCAAAATCTGATGGTGCGCAATCAGCAAATGTTTGAGTATGGAAAGGCCCCTACAGAAGGAATCCGTCTGCCTTTTATGCTGGTTCAAGTATATAGATCATCCTATCACTTATCACTTTCTTCTTCTTCTTCTTCTTCTTTTTCTTTAATATATTTATGCATGAGTTCTGCTACTCGAAATTTGAAACTTTATTGCAGTTATGCCAGTGTTTATATGTTTAAGCTGCAAACTTCTTAATTTCATCGTCTTCAGATAGTTCATATTTTCGTTTACTATATAACTTTATTAGAAGACCATTACTATATAAGCATGAAAATAGGGACATTTCCAACAGTGTTTCTAGTTGAATTAAGTAATTAACTATACTGAAATTTAATAGATTCTTATATATGGCTGCATTTAGGTGGACTTTGTCCTTAAAATTGTTGGTGTACAAACCAAGCCGATGGTCTTGTTTAAGTCCCAGTTATATAGAGAGAACCTATATTTTTAACAATCTTTTTTTTTTTCGGGGTACTTTGAAATATGTTTGCTAGTTGTAAAATCTTGATCAATATGGTACAGCATCAGAAATGTACACTCTATGTTGAACTCGTAGTCAA
Source organism: Hypseocharis bilobata (assembly GCA_036898025.1). NCBI lineage: Eukaryota > Viridiplantae > Streptophyta > Magnoliopsida > Geraniales > Geraniaceae > Hypseocharis > Hypseocharis bilobata. The sequence goes on from JAYMTT010000629.1 coordinate 9,416, forward strand.
GGTTCACTATGATCCCCTTTATAGGTCCGATAGGTTGGTTTCAAAAATGCAAAAACTTCTTAGGTGATAATGCTACAATATTGCTGTATGGTACATACTCTGTATTGATGTAGGCAGTGCTAGGCTATAACTAACTATTCTGCTCTCTCTATCTAGACAAGCTCTAATGCCACAGTGGAGATCGAGATGTCTGATAACTCGAAATGGGTGCATTTAGATTGCAACAGGTATAATTAAGTACTTAGCTGTATCATATGTCATGTACATTCTTCAATGTGTTCCAAGTCATAATTCTTACTACCATTCTGGTTGGCAGTACACCCTTCTTCTTGTACGATGATGCACAAATTCTGGAGTTAATGGAACAATACAAACTTCTCGAGAAGTAAGGCTCTTCTGTTCAAGGTTCAATCATCTTCGAGCTCTGGCATTGTATGTTCTCGGGAACCTTTGTACTAGAACTCTGAAACATATTGAAGCAGTAAGATAGGGTATAGCTGACAGGAAAACATATATACATGTATAGGAATTAGGAAGTATCTATTGTGAAAGAACCGTTCATTTAGGGTTTTGGGTGATCTTAGCGATAGATTTACATGACACAAAGCTTTATTTTCTATTAGATGTTTTGTTCTCCTCTACAAATGTGAAAATTTCTTCTTGTGAATTACTTACCTTGGATTTTAAATGCGTTTACGATAACATTGTGCGAGTAAATTCGATCAGTACTTTAAAAGAATTTACTTGCTAGTGAAGTAAATTATTCAAAACTAATGATTAGCAGAAAATTAAACCAGCTGGTTGATTCTATTACTACTAAACTAAGTCAACTTGAGTGATTGAAGCTACTACTGAAAAGCAGCTTGGTTCTTAAGTAAGCACCGAGTGAATAAATAAATAAAACATACTAAAAATGAAATTAAATTAAAAATTAAAAATGATTAATCCATAAATAACACGGTTCTCTACGTCAGCAGATTCTCACACGTTTATTTGTCTGGGTCCCATCCCAATCATGCTCACATTCTGCTAAGCTGTCTTATTAGCGAGTGGTAGCCACGCGGTATAAGAGGGAGCGTGGGTTAAGGAAAGCACCGAGCTAGCTAGTAGTATTATTTTATTTTATTCCCATGCAAAATAAATAAATAAATACTTACAATAAAAGAAGAAAAAAAAGAGACTGAGTGAGTGAGAGAGGGAACAGACCGGACCGGACCAAAAAAAGTTTCATTCGGTCGGGACACTGTTCAACACCACCAAAGCACCAAGAACGAACTTTTCTTTAATTTAATTACATTATTTTAAATTGCCAACATATCTTTTCTTTAATTTATTTTTGATTTTATCTTATATAATATTTGCACTATTTTGGTCATGTTCCAATTGTCGGTCATACATATATTTCTCCAATTGGGACAGTGGAAGAATAAACATATACTAATTCTTTGTAATATATAATAAGTTAATAACAAACCCATGAATTAATTGTAACCTTTTTTTTGAAAGAAAGAATTTGTAACACTATGATGCATATAAAATATTAATAAGTTAATCAAGAGAAGAACTAATTCGTTCAAATTTCATCCACTCGGATGTCATAGTTTAGTCATACAAAAAAATGAGAGGTATCGAATTTGAGCTCTACGAAGAATTTTTAAAACTTAGTAAGGAGTGCTTTGCCTCCTTTATAAGCTTATCCGACACAAATTCTAATTAGTCGGGTGAGTGAGATTCGAAGAACGAATGATTTTCAAATAAGTTGAACTTCAGTCTTAACGTCGTCAGTATGTTGAGAGATTGATCTTTTCAAGAGCTAAACAGTAAACAAATATGTTATAATTTTATCAGTGCATCAACATTCATGACCAACAATAACATTAACTTTCTAAATTCACTAATAATTTCGTCAATACATCAATTACATCTAACTTTTTTCGTTTATTTACAAAAAGATGAAGAGTCATCACTTATCTAGAATAGTCACATAATTAGGGTGAGGCTTCACAAGTTACAGCTTTACGATTTCCGTCTGTCACAATCTTGTGTCTTGCATGATTTTCGTTTGTATCTAGGACCTGCATATCATGCGATTCGAGATCTCCCGCGAAATCTCAACCCTAGCCATTTGATTAAGATTTCATCTACCTTTACGGCTAATATTAACTTTTCAAATTAGGTAATTATTAAAACTTAATATTTACATATACTATATTATTAACTTGTTAATTTATACTCACTCTCACTCTCACTCTCACTCTCACTGAGATATATTAGAATCAACTTTTTTTTCATGCAAGAGGAGAGCCACTAATCTCTTTTCCCTAAGCACTGCAGCATACAACACAGCATAACATCACACACACAAAAGCTTATGAGTTAAGAAATGTGTCCTCTTCCTCCAAACCCTAAAAAGCAATAAAACAAAAAGAGTCGAGTGAGAAGCAACAAGAACCAAATATATATAAAATATTTGTGTCCTAACTATATTATATATATACTCAAAAGGACCCTCCTTTATTTTTGCTCCTCATTCCCAACTCCTCACCCCCACACCACAACTCTCTTCTCTTTCTTTCCTTTCTTTCTCATCTGCAACTCTCTCTCTCTCTCTCTCCTCCTTCTTGATGTGATTCTCCACCACTACTACTACTATTTATCTCCAAAAACCCACTAACCTTTTC
>JAYMTT010000630.1:0-12092 GCA_036898025.1 Hypseocharis bilobata
ATCAGGATGAAGGAGCCTGGAATATTGCTATGGCTGGGGGAACATGCTTGGGTTTGGTTGCACGGACTGTTGGGGATGATATTGTCCCACTTGTTATGCCGTTCATTGAAGAAAATATTACAAAACCAGATTGGAGGCAAAGGGAGGCAGCCACTTATGCCTTTGGTTCTATTCTGGAAGGTCCATCTCCTGACAAGCTTATACCCCTTGTCAATGTTGCTTTGAATTTCATGCTCAGTGCCCTGATGAGAGATCCAAATAACCATGTGAAGGACACTACTGCGTGGACTCTTGGAAGAATGTTTGAATTTCTTCATGGGTCTACTTTGGAGACACCCATTATTACCCCAGCAAACTGCCAACAGATTATTACCGTTCTGGTTCAGAGCATGAAAGATGTTCCAAATGTTGCTGAGAAAGCCTGCGGTGCTCTCTATTTCCTGGCCCAAGGTTACGAGGAGATGGAAACATCCTCCTCGCCGTTGACTCCCTTTTTCCAGGATATTGTTCAGGCTCTCCTCACTGTGACTCATCGGGAAGATGCTGGAGAATCACGCCTTCGAACTGCAGCCTACGAGACTTTAAATGAAGTTGTGAGGTGTTCTACTGATGAGACAGCTCCAATGGTGATGCAGCTGGTTCCTATCATCCTGATGGAGCTCCACCAGACTCTTGAGGGACATAAGCTTCCATCTGATGAGAGGGAGAAACAGAACGAATTACAAGGCCTTCTCTGTGGTTGCTTGCAGGTCATTATACAGAAACTAGGTACAGCCGAATCAACTAAGTATGCATTCATGCAGTATGCTGATCAGATGATGGGCCTTTTCTTGAGAGTATTTTCTTCTCGAAGTGCCACAGCTCATGAAGAGGCTCTACTTGCAATTGGAGCTCTTGCATATGCTGCGGGCCCCGATTTTGGAAAATACATGCCAGAGTTTTACAAGTATTTAGAGTTGGGCCTTCAAAATTTTGAGGACTATCAGGTTTGTGCAATTGCAGTTGGTGTGGTGGGTGATATATGCAGGGCTCTGGAGGAAAAAATCTTGCCTTTTTGTGATGGCATTATGACCCAACTCCTCAAGGACTTATCAAGCAACCAGTTGCACCGATCAGTGAAACCTCCCATCTTTTCATGCTTTGGTGATGTTGCTCTGGCAATCGGGGAGAACTTTGAGAAGTATTTGATGTATGCTATGCCCATGCTTCAGAGTGCAGCTGAGCTTTCAGTCCATACATCCGGTGCTGATGATGACTTGATAGAGTACACCAATTCTCTGAGAAATGGAATCTTGGAGGCATACTCGGGGATCTTTCAAGGATTTAAGGGCTCAGCAAAGACCCAGCTATTAATGCCTTATGCGCCTCATGTTCTTCAGTTCTTGGATGGTTTGTATATGGAGAAAGACATGTAAGCTCTACTGAATCCATGCCTTCTTGTTTATATGTGTTCCTGTTTCATATTTTTACTGCATGTTTCTGAACCCTACTTAATTTCTTCTAGGGACGACGTGGTATCCAAGACGGCAATTGGAGTTCTCGGAGATCTAGCTGATACATTGGGTAGTAATGCTGGTCCATTGATTCAACAATCCGTGTCAAGCAAGGACTTTCTAAATGAATGTTTATCATCAGATGATCATTTGATTAAGGAATCTGCCGAATGGGCCAAGTTGGCCATCAGTCGAGCCATTTCATTTTGAGGTCATCGCGAGTCCGTGTATTCGAGTCCGTTCATGCATTTGGGTGTGTCGAGTTGGGATCTGGGGTTGCATATACCATGAGTCAGGTCATCATCATTTTTGGGCACCGAGTTTGGGTCGCTGGGCTGTCGGGATTTCACATCAGCAGCATGGGGTCAGATTTTATTATTTATTTCTGTTTGGGACATTTACTGGTAATAGTTTCTTAAAAGTGAGTTACCTAATAAATAAAAGTTGACAAATTTAACCAGTTTGTATTTGATCTCGAGTCTTGCTAGGGTAGATAATATTATAATTAATTTTTAGTAAGGATATTTATCAAATAATTGTAACCTAAGGTACAATTGTCAACGAACAACAATCGACCTTGAAATTCAAATTTTGCAAGACTGTATTTGATCGCGAGTCTTGCTAGAGTAGATAGTAATAGAAATGATTTTAGTAAGGATATTTATCAAATAATTTTATATCGACTTCAAAAATGTCTTTTAGAGATCTCTACAATCGATGTCTTTTATAAATTAAATTTTGTTTTTTGGCCTTTCATTTTTGCTCAATGAATTTCCCGAGACTCAATTTCGCGGACATTCTTGCCTGAGTAGATAATATTATAATTTATTTTTGTTGGAAATATCAAATAACTGTTTCTTAATAGTGAGTTCCTAATAAACAAAAGCTGACCAAATTTTGCGAGACTATATTTGGTCGCGAGTCTTGCTAGAGTAGATAATATTATAATGTATTTTTTGTAAGGATATTTATCCAATAATTGTAAAGTAAGTGACAATTGTCAATGAACATAAATTGATGCCGAAATGGTCTATTGGAGATCTCAGCAATTGGTGCCTTTTTATAAATTGCTTTATATTTTTTTGCCTTTCATTTTTGCTCAATTAATTTTTCGAGACTCTATTTGTTGGCGATTCTTGCCTGAGAAGATAATATTATTATTTATTTTTATTGGGGACATTTATCCAATAATTGTTTCTGAATAGTTATTTTCTAATAAACAAAAGCTGATCAAATTTTGTGAGACTGTATTTGATCGCAAGTCTTTCTAGAATGGATAATATTATAATTTATTTTTAGTAAAGATATTTACCCAATAATTGTAACCCTAAGGGAAAGTTGTCAACGAACAAAAATCATCCCCGTAATGGTCTATTAGAGATCTCTGCAATCGGTGCTTTTTTATAAATTATCTAGTGTTTTTTTGCTTTTCATTGTTGGCCAATAATTTTCTCGAGACTCTATTTGATGACGATTCTTGCCTGAGTGGATAATATTATTATTTATTTTTATTGGGAACGTTTATCCAATAATTGTTTCTTAAGATTGAGTCACCTAATAAACAAAAGCTGACATGTTTTACGAGACTGTATTTAATCCTGAGTCTTGCTAGAGAAGATAATATTATAATTGATTTTTACTAAAGATATTTATCCAATAATTGTAATCTAAGGGACAGTTGTTAACAAACAACAATCGACCCCGAAATGGTACATTGGAGATCTCTGCAATCGATGTCTTTTTATAAATTATCTGTTTTTTTTTGCCTTTCTTTTTGCTCAATCAATTTTTAGAGACTCTATTTGATGGCGATTTTTTCCTGAGTAGATGAAGTTATTATATATTTTTAGTGGGGACGTTTATCCAATAATTGTTTCTTAACAGTGGGTTACCTAGTAAAAGAAAGCTGGCCAAATTTTGCGAGAATGTATTTGATCGCGAGTCCTGCTATAATATTATATTTGATTTTCAGCAAGGATATTTATCAAGTAATTGTATCCTAATGGACGGTTACCAAGGAACAAAAATTGACCCTGAAATGGTCAATTGGAGATCTCTACTATCAGTGCCTTTTGCAAATTATCATGTGATTTTTGGCCTTCGTTTGGTGCTCAATAAATTTCCCGGGATTTTGTTTGATGGCGATTATTGCCTAAGTAGATAATGTTATTATTTATTTTTATTGTGCTTGTTTATCCAATAATTGTTTTTTAACTGCGAGGTACGAAATAAACAAAAGCTGATAAATTTTGCGAGAATATAATTGATCACGAGTCTTGCTAGAGTAGATAATATTTTAATTGATTCTTAGTGAGGATATTTATCAAATAATTGTAACCTAAGCGGCAATTGTGAATGAACAACAATTGACCCCGAAATGGTTTATTTGAGATCTCTGCAATTAGTGCCTTTTTAAACAATATCTTATGTTTTTTGGCGTTTCTTTTTGTTCAACCAATTTTTCGAGACTCTGTTTGATGGCGAATCTTGCCTAAGTAGATAATATTGTTACTTATTTTATTAGGGACGTTTATTCAATAATTGTTTCTTAACAGTGAGTTACCTAATAAACAAAAGCTAACCAAATTTGGTGAGACGTATTTGATCACGAGTCTTTCTAGAGTAGATAATATTATAATTCATTTATAGTAAGGATATTTATTAAATGATTGTATCCTAATGTACGGTTGCCAACGAACAAAAATCGACCCCGAATTGGTGTATTGTAGATCTCTACAATCAGTGTCTTCTACAAATTATCTTGTCTTTTTTGAACTTTGATTTTTGCTCAATAATATTATTATTTATTTTTATTGAGGATGTTTATCCAATAATTATTTCTTAACAATGAGTTACCTATTAAACAAAAGCTGACCGAATTTTGTGAGACTGTATTTGATCGCGATCTTGCTAGAGTGGATAATATTATAATTGACTTTTGGTAAAGATATTTATCAAATAATTTTATCTTAAATGACGAATTCCAAGGCATAAAAATTGACCACGAAATAATTGACTTTTAAGCCTTTCATTTTGCTCAATCAATTTCGCGAAACATGGCGATTCTTGCCTGAGTAGATTATATTATTAATTATTTTTATTGGGGACGTTTTTCAAATAATTGTTTCTTAGCAGTACATTACCTAATAAACAAAAGCTGACAAATTTTTCGAGACTGTATTTGATCACAAGTCTTGCTAGAGTAGATAATATTATAATTAATTTTTGGTAAGGATATTTAACAAATCATTGTATCCTAACGGACGGTTGCCACCGAATAAAAATCTATTCCAAAATGGTCTGTTGGATATCATTTCAATCAATGCCTTTTATAACTTATCTTGTGTTTTTTGGCCTGTCATTTTTGCTCAATAAATTTCCCAAGACTATACTTATGGCGATTCTTGCCTGAGTAGATAATATTATTATTTTATTTTTGTTGGGGACTTTTATCCAATAATTGTTTCTTACGAGTGAGTTACCTCAAAAAAAAACTTACAAATTTTAATTGGTTTGATCCCGAGATTGTATTTGATCCCGAGTCTTGTTACAGTAGATAATATTATAATTGGTTTTTAGTCGAGATATTTATCCAATAATTGCAGCCTATGGGATGGTAGTCATGAATAAAAATTGTGCCTGAAATGGCCTAGAGGAGATCTCTGCAATTGGTGCCTTTTTATAAATTATCTTGTGGTTTTTGGCTTTTCATTTTTGCTCAATCAATTTCCTGAGACACTATTTGATGGTGATTCTTACATGAGTAGATAATATTATTATTTATTTTTCTTGGTGATGTATATCCGATAATTGGTTTTTAGCAGTGAGTTACCTAATAAATAAAAGTTGACCAAACTTAGCGAGACTATATTTGATCGCGAGTCTTATTAGAGTAGATAATATTATAATTTATTTTTAGTAAAAATATTTATCAAATAATTCTATCCTAAGGGACGGTTGCCAACGAGCAAAAATTGTCTCCAAAATGGTTTATTGGAGATCTCTGCAATCAGTGCCTTTTATAACTTATCTTGTGTTTTTTGGCCTTTTAATTTGGTCAATAATTTTCTCAAGACTATTTGATAGCGATTCTTGCCTGAGTAGATAATATTATTATTTATTTCTATTGGAGACATTTATCCAGTAATTGTTTCTTAAGAGTGAGTTACCTAATAAACAAAAGCTGACAAATTTTACGAGATTGTATTTGATCCTGAGTCTTGCTTGAGTAGATAATCATATAATTGATTTTTAGTATTTATCCAATAATTGTAACCTAAGGGACAGTTGTCAACAAACAACAATAGACACCAAAATCGTCTATTGGAGATCTCTGCAATCAATGCCTTTATATAAATTATCTTGTGTTTTTTGTCATTTCTTTTTGCTCATTAATTTTTTTGAGACTCTATTTGATGGCAATTCTTGCCTTAGTAGATAAATTTATTATTTATTTTTATTGGGGACGTTTACAAATAATTGCTCCTTAGAAGTATGTTATCTAATAATAGAAAGCTGACCAAAATTTTCAAGACTGTATTTGATCGCGAGTATTGCTAGACTAGAAAATATTATAAATGATTTTTATTTAGGATATTTATCAAATAATTTTATCCTTACGGAAGGTTGCCAACGAACAAACATCAACTCCGAAATTGTCTATTAGAGATCTCTGCAATCTCTGAAATTGTCTACCAGGTCTTTGTGGCACCAATGCAAGGCAAATCGCCTGACCAGACAATTGTTGATGCTAACCTAGAGAAACTAGGCAAGGTACTTGACATATACGAGGCAAAGCTGAGTAAGTCCAAGTACCTGGCCGGCGATTTCTATAGCCTAGCCGATCTGCACCACCTCCCTTACACTTACTACTTCATGAAGACTCCATATGCATCACAAATCAATGACCGTCCTTGTGTAAAGGCGTGGTGGGAAGATATTACTTCTAGACTTTCTTTCAAGAAAGTGGCTGAGGCCATGACTTTTGGTGAGCAAAAGTAAAATCTAATATGAGATGTTCTATTTCAATTTGTTATAAGAACATGAACAAAACTATGGTGGCTTCTAATTGTATTTCTGAGTTTTAATAATAATGGTATTGGTTTTGTTATTCAATTCTGTGTTTTGGAAGGGAAGTTGTTGGGAAATTGGGATGTCATGGGAGATATAGTACTTTTGAGTGGTGTTTAGCACTATGTGCTGTACTCTTCTTGTCCTAAATATAATTTCATTTACTGAAAATAGAAGACTAATGACTAATGAGATGCATTTATGTGAAATGATTAGTTAGCAAGTACACCAATTTGCAGCAGGGTCATAAGACCAGATTAAAAATAAACAGTTAGAGATATCTATCACCTTTGGTTAGTCTGGTGTCAAACAGTCACAGCTCCACGAATCTGGATGAAACTGATCCTCAAACTTTGGACAGAATACTATTCTCCTACTTGCTCATGAGTTCATGACTTTTACCTCTTCCTCTCCAGCTGGGAGTGACATAAGTGTACTTCCGCCACAGAACTAGAATGATCAGACTAAATTTGGGAAAAATATGTTGATAAAATCAAGCTTTCATCCTCACCGATGACTCGCGCCTCCTTCCTGTCCAGAAAAGTTCATCATCATACTTAATATTTGTCATGTCAATTAAAATGGCCACAGAAAGACATGTACAATTGAAATGCTCAATCCTTTACTAAAATGTAGCAGTGCTGATGAATTTCTATCTGCAATAAATTCATAGAGAGAAAGACCGCATCATTCAATCTTCCAAATCACTAGGGTCTAGGTCACCTGAAAATGAGCACTTATACAGTCTCATTTGCATCAAAACTTTTAAGCCAAGTTGGCTAGAACAAGGATGTGATTGACTAACTAATAATAATATCATACAATCAATCTTGAAGATTAGGCACAGTCAAATAGTGCTTTCCATACCATGGGGGGTGGATACGAATTAAGCTCCCAACTTCAAGCTCAACATCACTGCAAACTCTGGGATTAAAAATAATTGTACGTTTACTTCCTCCGTTGTCAATAGCTTTTTTGGTGCTCTCTATCCATTGGAGGTTCTGCAGAAACAAACATGTATCTTCAGCAATCATTTTATGGAAAAACATACATGGACATGCAGTTAGAAGACATTATAAATATTTTTGTCCAAGAGTGGTAAAATGGCTTTGTTTTCTACTCCCTCTAGAGTACAAAAGGTGTAGAGAGAGAGAGAGAGAGAGATAATGATGGACAAACAAAAAGAATGCAATATATAAGTTTTTTAATTAAAAAAAATGCTTTGAAAACTGCTGGGAGCACTTATATTATAATTATGATCAATGCATCTCTAAGACTACAAACCTAATTCTGCAGCAACCAGTCGTGTGTTAGAAAAATTGCAAGCTTTAACAAATTGTAAGGATCGAGAGTACCATAGAATTTGACCGTGTAGATAAGATTTTGAAAAGAAGCTAGTTGATATTTACAGTTGAAGTTATAGCCATAATTAGCAGCTGCAAGATCAAGGTTCAAAAAACCATCTACATTGAACATTACCTCAATGTTCTCGCCAAAAAAGCAATGACAAACTGTCAACTTTGCATCTAAGTATCTAGACATGATTTTGACATCCATGCAGCCTGGTTCATCTGAGATATGAAACAAGTGCGAAATAAGCAATGGGCACAAGCAGAGCTAAAGCTTGCTGCTTTACCTAGTTCCATGGGTATAAATCATTATAACTATGCTTGAACTAACATTAGGAAATAAACAAAAGAGGATTTTTACCACTAGGGCTAGCTCCTGCCTGTAACTTCTTCAAGAAAGCCATATCTCTTTCCTTTTCACTTTGCACGACCTGCTGCAACATCCCAAATATTCCAACACTGCAATATTTGGCAGCATAAGAGCATGGTTTGCTAAAAAATTAGTTATTTGGAATTGCTTTTACCAATACAGCATCTCCACAACTAGAAACTATAGTCCCATCATTACCCCAGTGGTCTAGGAACTGCAAAAAGACCCCCATCATTTAAAGATGTAGAGCCTAAAACTTCGTGAAACCGATCTGCCATAGTTTGCCTTTTCTTTTCTGGTATTGCAAGCTTATGATGCTGATAAATGGCCTGCATAAGTATATACCTAATTAATTATGCAAACCAGCAGATGATTAAAAGAAAACAGAATTAGGAAACAATTACAACAAAGATATACCTCATCATCACTGGATGATCCACTACCCATGGGCTCAGGGGGGTCTTCGTTGTCAATAATTCTATCTCCCAGTGAAGATATGCTTCTCTTTGTAACAAGCTGTACCTTCTTTCCTCTTGTTCTAATGTGCTGCACCCAATAGCAGAATCAGACTGAAAGTTCAGGGCTATAATGGGAGTAAAATAAAAAAATGAACCTTATTGTTCAAAGAAGAAAGCAAACCATTTTAGAATTTTCTTGGAGCAAACTGTTCTTATCCTGAAGGCAACCTAAAAGCTCAGTCATTGAATTTTGAAGACATCCATGCCCAAGATCTTCTACTTTGGCTGGCAGAATCTCCAGTAGCTTTTCTTCTCCATGGAACTCATCAAGAACCTCAGAAATTGAATGCTCTTTATTTCTATGCTCCAGAGCTTGAGATCTTTCAGACACTTCATGAGCCTTAACCATAGAAATTGGAGGCCAAGAGAGTCCTTTCTTTGGTGACTGGAAACGGAATAAAAATTTCGGCCTGGTTTTGACTCTGATACCTGTGGCAACCGATAACCAGATTCTATCAACATGGAACTTGTCCCAGGATAAATAAAGGGTCATCCTCTCAAAATCATCCAGGAAACTGTTATATCTCTGACCCAAAAGCAAGTTTTCCATAGAGAGAAGAACTCAAGAAAGAAACTTAACTACCTCAGAGATAGTCAAACAACTAACTTGTTCCTTTAGCAATATAATGTACTTTTGAATGCGTATGGACATCCAAGAATTATAGCAAGGATCATCACAAATCTTGAAATAGTGATTGAATTTTCCCTGTCACAAGGCTTTCAAGCTAGAGCATACATGACCCTATTATAACCCACTGCCTTTAGGAAGGGATTACTGCATGTTGCCTTTTTCAGTCTTGCTCTTATTCCTCTATATTTTAATGAATAAATTTTCAGAATGAGCACATAATATAGGTAACATGGCACAACATAGACCCTAATGAGACTGTCATGGTTGTGGATATTAAACCTTCTACACTGACTTGTAACTAAGGAACTATAAGAGGGATGGGGACAAAGTGTAGCTGAACCTGTGTTTAAATAGTAAGAAAAACAAGTAAGCTCATAAAACCTGAAAGCACGAATTTGCTTAGATGTTGGTTAGGACTCTCCCAAGTCAATAGCCTAAATAAACACATAAACCCTGAAAGCACAAACATGCTAACAAACAGATTAAGACTCCCCCGAGTTAACAGCCTATTTAGTTATCTCAAGGATTTGGCATGCACAACTAAACTATACTCAGCATAATAACATGGAAACACAAACATTAGTGTCAACAATCCATAATGAGAAGATACCTTCAGAAGATTTATTTGGCTTGGAATAGATAGCATGAGATGATGAACAGGAAGCATTTTCATTCAAACTAACCAGTTCGTCAGCTTCTTTATTTACTGCAGACCATGTATCTAGCCCATCTTGCCTTTCATTTCTAAAGCTATGACAGTTAACTTTCTCTGACTTTTTAGGGCCTGGGGTGATTGAAAATTTCGAGATCACATTGTTCTCCTGCCCGAACAAATTAAGATGAGGTTACTAATCTCTTGCAATAAAAACACAAGGCTTGAATGAGACCTAAATAATTCATGATACCATGGTAAAATAACTAGCTTACATGATCATTCACGTAAACTTTAATGCATACCTCTTCATCAGATATATTGTCCTCATCCGAGTCCGATGCAAATGCCTTCTCTTGGGAACAGCCGAGATCACTCTCATTCTGGAAGTCCGGATTTTTTACATCTTCTAAAGAAAAACCCGCTCCCTTCTGATAAGAGCAATATTACCATATATACATATCTATGTTAATACTTGGCAGCTAGAAACAAACTTATAAATCATAAATGCTTAAGTAAACATGCCTTCGGTAATAAACTGCTAGCTTTCCTCCCACAAGCAAGTTCGACAGTACCTGCACCACAAACATATACTTGTGCTCTGAACAGCCATTTGGTGATAATCTAACCGTAATTATGAAGTGCTAGCATCTAAATACCAGATAGCAATAAACAACACAAAAACCACAGATATTAAAAAATTGTGCGAGTAAAAGAAATTCAATAAGAACAAGCTTAACCAGGTACCTCTAAGTGCTTCAAATTGCGATTGAAGCCCCAATTTACTCTACATCAAATCACAAAAACACAATTCAACACAAATCTAGTGATCACAGCAGCAAATTCATTGAACATGGAAATCGTGTAAAATTGCAGTAACCAGTTGATGTAACAAAGAGGTGAAAAAAGAAACCTTGTTCTCTGTTGGTTCGCTCAATGAAACTGAACCTCTCGGCCAAATGCAATCGAAATCTTCCTCCTCTGCAAGCTCAAAACACAAATCATCGATCAATAAACCCTAGCCGTACATAAACTTATACAAAGTAAAATCCGAAAAAAGCTGAAAAATTACCAGAAATGCTCTGATCAGAATCTGGATTTCCCTGTATCGTATACATCAGGATTCAGGAGCAAAAGGAACAGACGATTAGCAAGCAAAGGGTTTTACCGGGAATGTTGTTTGCCGACACATTTGCAAAATTTCCAGAGAAAATTGTTCAATTTCAGTTCAGCTCGAAATTTATAAATCTGGTGAGATTTGATTAAATTAAACGGTTAAATTATTTATTTTTTAATTTATAGTAGTAATTTACTCTCTTTTTTTAAATTTATTTATTTAGTGAAACAGTCCAAGCCTCACGATTCGAACCGACGCAACCCCAGTTCTCTTCGAACGGTGGAGATTATTATTTATATTTTTAATTTTTCTTCCACTAATGGAATTTCTACGGCTTTGATTCAAAGATGAAAGAACGCTTCCTGATATCTACAATAGTCCATGCTCCACTTGATTATTACTCCACCCCGCCCCCAACCCCAAATAAAGCCCGCGCAATTTTTGAATATTCTTTATTCACGAAACTCAAAAACAAAAAGATTAAAAATAAAATCTTCCATTTTTATGAGTACTTTAGTATATTTTCCAATTTTCTAGAGATAAAACACAGTGCACTGAGGGGTTTACTGTACACTGTACGGTCTGTGCTGGTGTGACTGTGGATCGCGATTGATGAAGACGATGAAGAGCAAAACCCTAAAGAGGAGCAGCAACGGGAGAAGAGGAAGCGGCAAGATGAAGGGCACGCTAGCGAGGGACTTGCAGCTCCAGCTAGGGCAGGTCTCTCTCTTCCATTACCAAGCGTCGTCTTCCATTTCCAATCCCTCTCTGTTGCAGAATCTCCAGGAATCCGAAACACCAGACTCGCGCCTCGATTCCACTTCAGCGCCCGCCGGAGATGGCGTGGGCGATGCCGGCGGAGATGCTGTTGTCGACGAGAAAGAATTCATTC
>JAYMTT010000631.1:0-12085 GCA_036898025.1 Hypseocharis bilobata
TAGTTCTGTTTTAAACAACACTTTTAAACATTTGTTTACCCCGCCTGTGGGGTTGCTCCCTTTGTGGGAGCTGGATTGTAAGGGTACTTATTCCTCAAGACTTTTTTCTGGTCATGCTTAGTTTTTATATATGCTTCCTTTTCACACACACACACAAAAAAAAAAAAACTTGGTTATCAAAATCAATTGGTTATATTGCCTTTCACTGACAAAGAAAATTGACACATTTGAAGAAAAAGTTCCATAACCTTTTGCATTAAAGTTTTACCTTTCGGTTTGGCTCACCATTTTGCATAATTCCAAGCTCAATCACCTCAGAACAATATTGATTGATACCGAAAGTTACGTAAATTTGGTAGTCGCTGTCGAGTGGAAGTGTATAATTACTCGATATAGTTAAGATAAACCAATTAACCAACTTGCTCAAGCATATATCCATTTTCCATTTGAAGATGATGGATTTAGCATCACACACGAAATAATAGTTATTTTTAATTGTTAACCTCTTGTATCTGTATTAATTTTGTCAACGAATATAGATAATGAAGTGAGAAGATTTTAACCATATTTTCAACATTTCTTTTTCTGTCGTCTTAGCCAGAAGAGAACAAAATATTCAAAATGTATACAATTATACAAATGCTCACAGCTACAAGAGTAGTGAAGTTAACTAATTAACTCTGGAAAGAGTACTGATGTTGATTTCCTGCTAATCAATAGGGCTGGGAAAAGCTTCAACCTCGGGCTCCTTGTCCCACCTATCAATCTGCAAAGGCACGAACATCATTTCATGCTTAATCAACACACCATCTCCATTCTCATCCATCAAAATCAACAGTCTACATATTTAAAAAATAATTGTCGAATCCAGAATTACCCATTCAGAAGGACACTGTGATCTGCAATACTTTTCAAATTTCTCACATTCAGGTGCATTCTTGCCCTTCTCCTTAATACACCTACATTAACAACACAAGCAAGATTGATTCATAATTCACTTTAGTTAACTATTTTAATTGCTCCGGAAAAAAACCATCAACTTGAAGAGTTTGGGATCAAGTGTAACATGTGCGTGAAGATATTTATGAAGCACCAACTTGGTTGTCCAAAAAATCAATTGGTCATTATTGCCATAAAAGGAAGTGAGCTTGTTTTCAAGCAAAAATTCCATAGCCTTTTGTACTAAAGTTTTAACTTTCGGTTTGGTTCACCAACTAGGCACTTAGGCCATTCCAAAAACTAATCAATTGATCATGATATACATATTGATTAATACTCAAATTTCTACAGAATTGGTACAGTGACAAAACCAGGGCTAACAAAACAAGCCGACATTGTAAAAGCGTGTTTGACTATAACAACTAGTATTAGTTACTCGACCCTCCTACTTTCCTCAAAGTGTTGTCCATAATAACTTCTACTTTCCTTTTTATTAACAAATTAGACTATACTTTTCTAATAATGTCCCGAAGTAGTTAGTTGTAACAAATTTTAGAATTTGTTATAAGGGTAGAAAGTGGAAAGTCCTAATAAATTATCCTTAATCTTTTCTAAGACTTAAATAGGACAGTTATTTTGGGACAAAGGAAGTACTAGTTGAGTAATATAAACTAACTAATCAGAAAGAAACTTACTTGTGATACTCAATGTATTGAGCATAACAGTGGCGCGATTGGTCCGTCTCAGTATCCTCTTCTTCCTTCTGCAAATCATAATCACTATAGTGAACATTGATTTATTCATATGTAATGATAAACGTAAAAATTAGTTTATGAGTTCAAGAAAATTTATACCTCAATGTTGTTGCTGTTATTGTCATTGTGGTCATTACTCGAGGAGGAGGAGTTTGGTCTGCGAGGGGCCGAAGAGATGGAGCCATACTCATGAGCAGGCCTAGGAGCTTGCTGGCCTCGAGCCACCTTGCTCAAGTCTCTGGCTCTCATCTTGTCGTGTGGATCCATCTGAGAACCTGACATGTCTTCTGGTTTCTATGTGCGTGTGTGTTTTTTTTGTGATGGTATGAGGTTTCAAGAATTGAACAAGGTTGTAGGTTGGCGGTTGCACAGGATGATATAACAGATTGTATTATAGGAGAGACCTCTTCTTATCGAGGCTGTGGAGTGGAGCCATGTTGCATCGGAGACGACACCTGTGCATTAGCTGGACAGTGATGTGTCTGACTCATGGTGCCTTCAAATTTCAAACAGATAAGGTCAAATTATTCAAACAAAATACATATGCTTAAAGTCAAATGAGGTCATCTGGATCCTATTTCAAACTTTTCCCTGATATGAAAAGTGTATTTGGGCACAAAAAATTAAGTTAATATAAAGTTTGAACTCTGCATTAAATTTTCTTAACCACGTAATTAATTCTAATCAGAAAGTGAACAAAGAACAAAGAAAAAACTGACATAAATTTATGATTTACCCCTACAATGCTGCTATTCTGATTTATCCCGATAAGCAGCAACTTTCCAGGAAGCTTCCTTCAGTAACAAATCTGCATTCTGCACCCACAAGAACTGTGTACCAGCCACGCATTTTTCTGCATGTTTTGCATTTTAAAGCCTCAGTTACCGTTGTAGTCCCTTTCACAAGATGTTGTTTTGGCTAAGAAACAAAAGGTCATTTACTGTGTAGGAAGCTTCCTTGGAATAAGAACATCCCTGCCACTGATGAAGCTATAAATCAACAACAATTTACTGACAGAAAATACTACCCGAGAAAATATGTGGAAGTTTTCTTCCATCTCATTTCTTCTCTGTTTCCTCTGCTTCTTCTTCATAGGTCCCCATGAAAACAACTCTGTCTGCCATGCAACAGCTTCTGATATAATAAAAAAAACCTGCAAGAAATGTGCTGATGATTCGAAGATCTTCGACTTCAATTTCTGTTTAACTTCTCTTCAGTCAGTTCCAGTCAGCCATGCTACCAACCTGCAAGGACTAGGCATCGTTGCCCTGGAGCTAGCTCAGGAAAATACAACCAGCACAGTTACGAGGATGAATAGTTTGCTCAATAACGGAACACTTGATCCGTATGCCCTGGCTTGCTTGAAGAATTGCTTGGAACTGTACTCTGATGCAGCCAAGACACTGGTATTTTCGGTTGGAGCCTTTCTGTCGGGGGATTACCATATGGCTAATATGTGGGTGAGTGCAGTTATGGAAGCGACGACAACATGCGAGGAAAGATTTACAGAGAAGGGAAGAAAAGTGTCTCCATTGACAACAGAGAATCACAATCTCTTTCAGTTATGTGATATTGCACTATGCATCACCAACAAACTTGCTGTACCTGCATATCTTTAAGTAATTGCTCAAATTATTTTGGAATAGCAGTTCTATGCACATGTTTTAACAACTCAATATTTGTTGATAGTATCTGTAGCGTACTCAAAGTTGTGAACCACATACAGTTTTTCTGCGAACACCTGCAACATTTTCCTGATAATAGAGATTGTTGCTCATTAACACACAGATAAAGAGATGCTACTGAGCAATGGTAATTAAAAGAAAAAAATGGGTTTGTACAGAGTATGCAGTGATTAATTGGATCTATGAGAAACAACTAGCTATATTATGTCATCACATAAAAAGGAATGCTGCAATTGTATGAAATATATTTGGGAACATGAGCTGACACCATCATATATTTATCTATTTCGGTCTAATTAGCATTGTTAAAGGTAGAATTACAGTAGCGAGTAGGAGATACAATTAATGCACAAACATACCCAAGGCTTAGTTGTTTGATTCAAACACCAGCAAATATATAGCGTTCCAGACAAAGACACACAACTTTGAAGTTTACAAAAAGGATAAACTTTAAGTGATATAGAAGATTCTGAAACCATAGCAAAGAACCCACCAGCCAGTCAAGTCTTACACCTTATGGAAGACATTGGATTCACCATATAATGATAGAAACTGAACCTTCTTATCTTAATCCTAAGATTAACCATTTTTTATGTACACTTGCACATTATCTGTAAATATATATATATATATGTATTAGTTAGCTCCTACACAAGTCCATGTGATATTTGGCTCCCCACTGTTATGTATATTCAAGAATATTTGCAAAATGAATCAGCTGTATACAGAGATTAGGATCAAACACAAAGCAGAAACTGGACAAGACTGACTAATTTCATGTGTTTACTAGATAACCTAAGCTAGTACAGGTTTCTCAGCTACAATAATCTCCGAGTACAAAAACTGAAAGACCCAATTAGAGAGCAAAACAAACTTATCAACCAACTAGCAGTTATAGCCAATGGAATGAAAGATTGAAAATAGATAAATATATTTGAAATTGTACAAGATACTCTATACTTCCTGAACCCTGAGGTAGTTCGCAAGCTTATTGCACAGAAAATTCGCTCTGCTTTCCCGCGCTTCTTATCAGTACAAAGTTCTCAAAGAAAATCTTGTTTTCGGAGTACAAAGTTTATCTTACATTTGTGCCACATGACATCCTTCTTCCTCTTCTTTGCTCCTATGATCACGATTATCATCATTTGAGCCCAAAAGCAACTCTTGGTCTCTTTCAATAGTACTGCTACCACTCTTTAATAAGGATAGTTGATCCATCGGGATTGCATTTCTTTTGTAGTTCCAAACAAGCATTGAGATGTAATCCTGAGGTGAAACAAGACCTTGTTCTCTAATGCAACTCTGCTGCTCCTCCAGAGTTTTAGGATCATCAAGCCGTATATATTCTAGCAAAGCCTTCTCATGATCAGGTCTCCAATTAGTTGGAAAAGGAGTGTAATCAGTATCAGGTACAAGAGAGACCCTAGTATACTGAAGCCCATCAATCGATTCGACAAGACCCATCCTGAGCAAATTGTGGTACTCGGGTGACTGCCCTTTCTTCTCCTTCAAAGGACGACTCAAATTCCGTGAACCAATCTTGTAGACTTTTGCTCGTGACCTGAGCTTGTATTTTGCAGCATAAAGCTTTGCAAGTGAACCCCTAAGAATGTAAGAACAAAAATTTACGATTTTCTTCCTATTGTCTGCATATCTATACCACTCAACTATAGTCGACAAGAATTTGTTCATTTGTGCATTGGTGTGAGCTTGAGTTGCATGAAACATTCTGAAACAAGGCTGTGGGTCTGGATCCTTATCCCCCTTGATTAACTGCAACTTTCTAAATTGCTTGACGCATTGTTTCAAGCTTGCTGTGACTGATAGAAGAGTGCCAACACCCTTCTCACTGATGATCTTTCCACCAGCGGCAGTGTACCGAAGGGTAGGATACACAACTCTCCTGCACAACACATGATCCAAAAACATTATACCCTTAGTTATATGTTCAATAGGAAGGCTTTCATTATCAAGCTTGAGCATATATTTCTGGTCACAGAACTCAATCAACTGCTTTCTCAATGTAGCAGCATCAGCTCTTGGACCTCGAACACCGATCAAAATGTGACCCCCATAGCGTAGATAATCCATCTTCTTGGTCTTATCTGGCCCAATAGTCGGAACAAATTCTGGCCAAGATGTATTACCCTGTTCCCCTTCCTCCTCTGGGCCATTCCATTTTACATCTTTTTTTGACGGATGGTAAAACTCCTGAATTTTCCCTTCCATCCAATGATCCAATTCATCAAGACAAACATTGGCCAAAAGGGGACTAAGCATCCCACAGTGTCCCCAAGAAGGAAGCTTCTGTGCCTCCTCGGGCGCAAAACCAAAGAAGGTCTCTAACCAATAGGGATCAGGCTTTGGCTCGTCATCCGCTATTTCTCTCTTCTTTTGATACTTCCTCTTGATCTTTTTCTTCTTCTCACCATCAAAACTGCTCGTAATCACCGGCGTAACTAATGCTGATTTCACCAAATCAATCACTTTCTTATCCTTCACATCCCTCATCAAAGCACTTATCACCAACCCCACGTCAAGTCCGTCTAAGATTGTACTCAAATCCCCCTTTATATACCACAAATATCCTGCAAAACTCCGCCGAATCACCCTCAGTGGCGTATGAACATTCCTTCCAGGCCTAAATGCAAATGACTTCTGTGAGAACCGTGCTTCATATATAGGCTCCAAAATCATAAACAGAACCTCCTGGACTACCCTATCCTGAAATGCTGGCGGCTGCGTGGAGGTCAAACGTGCCTTAATCTTCCTCTTGGACAATGCCTGGTAATCCGTCTTGTCCTTGGGGGACTTCAAGAAGAAGTCCAACCTAGCACCCCACTTAAACCTACCATCAAGAACTGCATTTCTAAGTGCCAACAAGTCTTCCAATGCCGACTTCTGTAATGCACTACGAGGCACGAAGGTGCCTATCTCATCTGCACATGATTTCTGGTAAGCTAACACCCACAATTCAAATCTCCGAATATAAGAGGTCAAATTGGTCACAGTTCTATCAGGGTCACGGAAATTTTCAATCCACATCTGTGAGCAAACCGCCACTCCATCTTCCTTCATTAGGGTGGACGGGTCATCAGGCTCAGGTGCCCGGCGGTACGAAGGAGCAAACGAAAGCACCCGAAACAAGGTAATCCCAATACACCCATTGGTTCTAGGGTTCAGATGATTGGATTGGGAGTATAGGAAGGTGCTGGTGGTGGTGGTGGTGGTGGGGACAGTATTGGGATATTTGAGAATCCCATGGGTAAAAATGGCAAGGCGACGATGCAGCATCTGGTGATTATTGTGGAAAAACGATAAGGCTATGGCATTTCTGGGACAGGATTGAAGTTACAGTATAGACGATAAATGCAGAGAAAAATACAGAAAATCCATAAACCCTAGCCTCACAATTTGGTCTTTGCAAGTTGAAAGAGAAAGTGAGAGGTTTTGGGAGCTTACTCAAGAATCTATAGCATAGGGAAGAGAGCAGAGAGCGTGTATTCTTTGCAAATTGAAGCGTCGCCGGCAAGAATCGCCGAACTGGTTCGAGAGGACCGCCGGGAAGTGGCTGTAGCTCGTGCTGTGAAGAAGCACTGAAGCAAGAAAGGTGGCTGTTGTCTGTTGAGTGAGGCCGCTTAGTTGTTCTTTTCTTTACAATAAAAACGACATGTCGTAAAATTAAAGAGAAGAATAATATACGACACGTCGTAAATATGTATAATTAAGGCAAATCTGAAACTCAATAACGCGGAAAACAGGGACAACTCGGCCCATATTTTTTTAAATTCATAAAAAATTTCGATCACTATGTGACTTTCGTCTCGCACATCAAATGAACCAAAACTCCAAAATTGAGATCGAAAAAAAATCAAATAATTATAAAACCAAAAACCTGAGCACACAAAACTCTCTCTCTCTCTCTCCTTACTTCTCTCTCTCTCTCTCTCTCCCGAAATCAGAAACCAATCGGACCCAATTCGATCAGTTTCTGATTGCTTGTGTGCTCTGCTAATCTGAGATCTCTCCGAAATGGCACCAGTCTCAGCTCTCGCCAAGTACAAGCTGGTGTTCTTGGGGGATCAATCAGTCGGCAAAACCAGCATCATCACTCGCTTCATGTACGACAAGTTCGATACGACTTACCAGGTAAATTCATCAGACCTAGATCTGAACTCCACGCACTGTTCTCTCTTTGCGATCTCATTCATTTCTTTGGCGGATCTCTCGTTGTGTAGTGTGTAGAAGCTGAATTTTGGTGTGTATGCGTTTCTGTTTGGTTGACGGGAAAACTGAGGAAACCAGTGGAATTTATGAAATTTTGAATGATTTAATTATTGGTTGTGTAAAATTGTAATCAGTTACTGCTTATTGAGCTGCCATTAACTTGTACTTAAACGAGAAGATAATTATTTATTTCAGAGATCAGTTAGTTTTGTGCTTTGCAAAACATATGATCCAGATTTTGCAAAACATATGATCTGATGAACTTTCAGCATGAAGATGCTTTGTGTGCCTTGATGACTGATTTGAAGCTTTTTTGTGGTGCTTTAATTGATATTGGGCCTACTTCATTAGCACCATGGATTGGATAAATTGACAAATTATGATTGTCATCACTCTCGTGTTATTTTGTTTACTTAAAAGAAGAAAAAAAATTGAATTCTTAGGTCGTGACCATCTTCTCTATGGTCTGATATTAGTTATTTCCTGTGCTTGGACTTATGTGGTTAATTGATAATCAGGCTACAATTGGTATTGATTTCCTATCAAAAACCATGTATCTTGAAGATCGCACAGTTCGTCTGCAGTTGTGGTAAGAATCTGAACCTGAAGATACATTCTCAGAAGTCATGCAAAGTTTACAATGAAGTTTTATACTGATCCTTCTTTCCTTGCATTGATATTATCAAACAGTTGATCCAAAAATATTGACTTATCTGCTGAGTTCACTGTGTAAATTGTGATGCTAGATGCTCTCTTATACCACTGATGTTAATGTAGGCACAAGCCTTCTGCTTAAGCTTATTAGTAGTTTTAATTGGTTTCTATTCTTCATGTCATGGAAAAATGTGCCAGTACTATACTTACTAGTGATGATTAATTTTGCTGAATTTTTAGTAAGAAGAAGAATTGTGTTCAAATCTTTTCATTTGGTACCGTGGGGACATGAAAATAGGAGCTTTCTATGGTAGAATAATTGACATAGGGAATCATACAGTGCTGTCTTTCTCTGTGTGATCTGTTGCTTTTGGTCGGATTTTAAGAGAGGAGAGGATCAGGTGAAGCTGAAACATTTTACTTCGGGAATTGGTGTTTGCACAGTTCTTAGTCCACGGATAGTCTTGGTAGCTAAGAACTCTTCATCATCCAGACTTCAATTAATATTCATGTCATATTAATAAGAGAGAGAAGATTTCTTTCACATTTTTGTGTTATCCTCAGAAGTTTTGAGCAATAAATTACTTCTTGTGAATGATATCAACCAGAGAATCAGAACCCGGCTTATATTGATTATTCCATGGCGAATCCCAAGCCATAGTTTAAATTGTTCAATACCTTGCCAACCTTGCTTATATCCGGTAAATGTCCTTAGAAGTACTTGTTCTGCTTATTGTGTCATTCAACTTGTATAGCTGAAATTTGTAGGAAATAGCAGGATGACTTGAATATCTTCCCACTTGCTTTATGTTATGTGCATGTTCTGTCCTTGATAGATGATGGTTTTGAGAGAACTATTTATCTGCTTCTTTCAAAAGACCTTCAAGCAGAGATAGGTTACTAAGAGCTGCTTTTTACCAGCTCCGATGATTTTGCTGTTAATGGTTGACTGCTTGAAAATTGTAGATGGAAAAAATAAGGATAATAGACTATTCTTGTGAATTCTATGTTTATGATCATGCATTCTTGTGAATTCTAGTTTGTTAGACATAGATGAATGTATTTACCATCACAAAGGCATTATTATTCTCCTACTGTGTTAGCTCACACATTATTAATTATGTTTTTACTTTTTAGAATATTGATCCTGAGTTGTGGTATATGTTTACATTACAGGGATACAGCTGGACAGGAAAGATTCAGGAGTCTTATTCCAAGCTACATTAGGGATTCTTCTGTTGCTGTTATCGTATATGATGTCGCAAGTACGTAGGCTTTGATTTTTTTTATTTTCTCCTTTCTAAATCGAGCCATTTTATTGTTTGTCATTGCCTCATCAGTAGATGGTTATGTGCTCTTGTTGTGATTATGGTGGATTAGCCATCTAGCTGGCTTATATTAACCTGTATAATTTGTTGTTTGGGTATGATGCTGCAGTATCCAATGGATATATTCTGACCATTCTAGTATCTTCGTGATTTAGGCCGGCAAACTTTTCTAAACACCTCGAAGTGGATTGAAGAGGTTCGGACTGAAAGAGGCAGTGATGTCATTATTGTCCTTGTTGGGAACAAAACTGACCTTGTTGATAAAAGGTGAACATTACATGAAGTAAAGGGTTAAGATTATATTTGTCTTACATTTTCTAGTTTTGTTTGCACTGCATTTTTTGTTACATGTGATGCAATGCTATGTAGACTTAATAATGGTATTATTTCTTGCTATGAGTACGTGAGCTAAATGCGGAAGGGGGATTTCAGAGGGGCCCGGCCCTATCCTTTCAGAAATCAGGAATATACCCCTCTTGACCTATTACAAGTTTTAACAGAATTAGAAACTCACAAGTAGATTCCATTCTTTATCTCATAGTGGGCTTTAGGGTGTTACACAATAGAATCTTTGTGTATTTATTTTGAAAGCATGAATTAGAATAATTAACACCATTACTCATTAAGGCAGGAAATGCAAATTATTTAAGGTAGCGTTTGGATTAGTTTGCTTTGGAAGGGGAATGGGAATGAGAAATTATGCTTTGAATGATCTTTGTTTTAAGGGTATATCTACATATAATTTGAAGAGAGGGGGAATGGGAATGAGAATCTCATTGCTCTTCTTCTAGGAGGGAATGAAAGGAATGGGAATGGGAATGGGGTGGGAAGTAGAAGGAGAGTATATTATTCCTAATCTAAGCACAAACTTGAGTGATTTTCATTCAAAGCATAACTTCTCATTCCCATTCCCAAACAAACTAATCCAAACGGTACCTAAATTCTATTAGGTGCCAAATTATTGTTTTTCACTTTTCGCCTATTTATCTTTTATAGAAATATGCTTCAATTTTGTTAGCAAGTTATTCTGCCTATTATTATTATTATTTTACTCACCTTTCCCACCTTTTAGCTGTACATGAAGAAAGTTTCTATCCTACACCATAATCCTCCCTCCCTCTCCCCAAGTCAAATCCTTGCTGTGCCACTATGTTAAATTAGGCTACGCCTAGAGAGTACTGCACATTAACTTTGGAATAAGAGCATCATCTAGTGACACACATATACTTCTGCTAGCAATTTGAAGCAGTAATCATGAAGTTCAAGCAGGTGGATAGTGTCTCCTTTATAATGTTATGCATGTACTCTAACAGTATTGTAAGTCCATGAAAGCACATTGATAAATTACTCTCGGGTCTGAAGTTCTGAATTCTTTACTTTTTCTGTCAGAATGATGGTATTCATTTTTTGTTTGCGTTCTTTATTAACAAATACTGTAACAATATTCTCATGCGGATGATTCCACAGACAAGTCTCTATAGAAGAGGGGGAAGCCAAAGCTCGTGACCTTAACGTCATGTTCATTGAAACCAGTGCAAAAGCTGGCTTTAACATAAAGGTACATATATCTGCAGCTTGTTACTCTATTAAACTTGTCAATGAATGCTTACTTTTCCAACCGGGTTCCAACTAAACATGATAAAGATAAGAAATGTTAATGGGATATGCGACCAAGCCCCTCTATCTGTACTTTTACCTTGGGCAAAACAAGCATTATCTTGGATGAGATGCGGCAAATAGTCCATTAGTAGAATGACCGTTTGGATTAGTAGTTCTCTTAATTTGATTCTTCTGAACTTTGGTGCGCTGGTCAATTGTTGTGCAGGCATTGTTTCGGAAAATTGCTGCAGCTTTACCAGGAATGGAAACACTATCTTCAACGAAGCAAGAAGATATGGTTGATGTGAATCTGAAGTCTAGCAGTGGCGCAGCACAGTCTCAACCTCAGTCTGGCGGATGCTCTTGTTGATTAGCCTTTGTCTAAAACACATCTTCGATACTAGGCCTTGTCTTTTGCTGTTTGGTTTCTCGACCATTTTTACCCTGGATAAGTATATTTTATTTAGTTCTTTTTTTTCATTGTAGTATGTCATGACTTTTTGCTGGTTGCTTGAGAATTAAGATATTCTCTTTCGTTGGGGAAGAGTTGCTAAAGAGCTAGGAGCCTAGGTATAGAAAAACTGTGATGAGGAAATTGTTATGGGTTGGATTGGATTGGACATAAGTAGTGTGATGTTTCTTGAGACTTATTACCTTGAATAGATATTTGTTTTTGTCTTGCATTACTATGGCCTACAAAAAAGTATGTTCTGATTTTCTTGCCCCGCATAACTCTCTGTCTCTCTCTCTCACACCTGTGTTAGGAAAAGCTTTTGATTATCTTTAAGTGCTTTTTCTATCCCGAACTAACGGTATGTCTTGTAGTTTTTGCAAATATTTAAAATACTAGTTGAGCTGCACGTCCTAGCTTCTAGTAGTAGTTAATAAGAATAGTTCA
>JAYMTT010000632.1:0-12072 GCA_036898025.1 Hypseocharis bilobata
CAAATTTATGAAATTTGGCACTAAATTGGCAAGAATTTTATTTTGAGAACCACATTGACAATTTGGCCAAACATGAAGAACCACATTGACATTTTTCTTTTATTTTTGCAGACCAGAAACAATTTATGTAGAGAGAGATAAAAATTAAATTGACAAAAAATAAAAACTTAAAATTGTGTCATTTTAATGTGAATGTGAGAGACTTTTGTGAAAACTAATTTTTAATTTTTTTAATTAAAAAAATGACAGGTAAGCCAAGTGGGTACCGATGTTAGTGCTCAAGTACCAATTTTGACTTTGTTAGTAACTGAGGTACTAATCGCCTATTTTTAGGATTTTGAATATTAATTTAATTACCTTGCAAAAATACAGTTACCAAAAACCAAATATCTTTTCCTTGCAAAAATTACAACCCAATCTGAGTGATGGAATGAAACAAACACAGTCATCTTCCTTCCAACCCCCACCAAGGCACCAACCATGAATGCCGCGAATTTGAACTCAATCTCCGCTCCTGGTTTCATTAACAGCGCCACTGTGGCTTCCATCTCCGACCCCTTGATAAGGCGCGCACTAGTCTCGGTATCGGACCAAGCTTTCAGTAAGCTCCGCAGCAAGAAACTGGTAGCTTGGTGTTCTTGGAGCTCCAACCACAAAGCACTCACATGTGTATACGCGAAACAAGATTCTGCTCAAACAATCCCCTCTTCTTCTGCTAACGGGTACTTTAAATTTCATTTATACATTGCTCATTTAGTATTGGGTGTCGATAATTCCTGCCCATTTGTTCTTCGAAGTTGGTGTGTAGCCTAATTCTTGCCAATTTTGGTGCTGCGCTTTGTTTGGTTTCTGAGAAAACTGATAAAAGCAGAATAATATTAAAATTGAATGTTTTTTATTTTATTTTATTTTTTTCATGATAACACTTGTTTCGTTGATGGGTACTGAAAAAATTGAAATTTGCTGCTTGCTTTGTATTGGGTCTTTGTAGATACCCTTTCTGTATCTATATGTTTCAATATATAGGAGGAGTTGCAAATTCATTGATTTTTAGTTTGAACTGGGAACTGGGACTTAAGTAGCTGTACATTTTGCTTGCAAAAAAAGAAAAGGAAAAAAATTACTTCTTCCTATTGATGGGTGCTGGAAAACTTCTAATTTTTTTTAATTTTTTTTAATTTTTTTAATTTTTTTAATTTTTAGGGTGACATTTCATTTTTAAGATTATGTCATGTATTTTAAAGTTTTTATGGTTTTATTGGGTGCTGTAAAGTCCTAAAATTTTTTGCTTTGGAGTTCCTGTTTAATAGAAGAAGCATTTAAACTTCTGAGAAGTACTAACTTATAATGTCATGTAAAAGTTTGTTAGCCTCTCTATGCTAGTAATATTTTATCTGCACAAATGAGAAGGCTAGTAATGTCAAATTTTGAGAACTTCATTCTCATTCTTAACCTATCTCTCTCCGAAACTAGGTCTGAAGTGAAAGAAAAGATTTGCCTACAACATAGACACATTTCATTAGTTGTCCACAAAATTTTAGTAGTTTGAGCTCATCCTTCTTTTTCGTGCTCTTCTCCATGTAAATGTAAAATTGATACCCTTATTTTCCTACTTACTATCAGTTTTTGTGTGCTGACTTAATCTTGTTCAGCTACCCTGAATATCAACGCTTGCTACCCTGTCCGTCAGAGAATGACTCAGTAAGAATTGAACACTTGGTTGTTTCAGAAGGAGGGCCTGTTCTAGAATACATCTGCAAAGCTCTGGATCTTCCTTCTCTGTGAGTATTTCTTGTTCGGTTTAATATCATTCTTGTTACTTCTCTTTAAATCTCTGTTATTAATCAGAAGGTGGCGTGATAAATAGAAAGTTTCATTTTGTGAAGGTTTGTTGCAGATCTCATCCATTTTGGAGCTGTTTATTGTGCCCTTATATGTCCAAAACCTCCTCCAACTGCAACCTTAGAGCAAGTTAGGGTGTATGAAGAAGTTACAGCACCAGAAGTTCTGAAAGGGAGAGCCTCAATCAAAGGGAAGACCAAAAGAGAAGCGCAGAAAACTTTTCGTATAACTCATGTTGACCAGTTTGTTGAAGCTGGGACATACTTACGCGTGCATGTTCACCCAAAACGCTTTCCAAGGTAAAACACATAGTTTTTTTGGTGCCTATCAATTAGCCTCGTCTGCCATTTATGGATGGTTAAATTTTACAGGTGCTACGACATTGATTGGAAATCGAGAATTATAGCTGTGAAAGAATCCTTCGTGGTTCTCAATAAACCTGCCGGTACAGCAGTATGTTTTTATCTGTTAATTTCTCAGTTATGTGGTGTATGCAGTGCTTCAAGTCTAATGAAAGACGTTTGGTAAAACCGTTTTTACATTTGTGGAGACTAGGTGGTGGTATCACATTAGTCTCTAATATGAGATAGGATATGTTATAGTAGATGACATAAATGAATACTGTCATATAAATACAAGTCTATCTACAAATATGTTTTTTTTTCCACTGATATTCAGTTTTTCGCAAATCCTATCAACAGAGTTGTCCTCAGATAGTTGGTCAAACCTATAACAAGTGTTGCCATGGTTCTGATTATATGATCTCAAATGCTGTATTTCTCAGTACAGTTCAGCAGCTTCACTAAAGTTTTAGGTTGTAGAAGTGCGCGGCAAGGTGCTTTTGGGCCATGGTTAATGAATTTCTGAAATAAAATCTCAGACCCTGACACGGACTTGTGCAAAATTTATGCATTATCAAATTCTTTTCGTTGAAAGATTTCCTTATGATATTTGGCTCACTTAGAGTTATTTATTCAGCTATTCCTATGTTTTTGTAATTGACCTTTTGATGAGAGCCGTGCTCATGGTTTCTATGTCAATTTTCATTAGGTAGGAGGAACTGTAGACAACATTGAAGAAAGCTGTGCAACTTTTGCTACACGGGCCTTGGGATTATCAACTCCATTATTTACTACGCATCAGATTGATAATTGTACAGAGGGCTGGTATTTTATTTTTGTAAAACTAATTACTATCTCTGGTTCTTATTATTGACATGGAGAGGACTAATGGCTAGTTATTCACTTGCAGTGTTGTGTTGGCCAGGACTAAGGAGTACTGCTCAGTTTTTCATAAAAAAATCAGAGTAAGTATATAATTCCAGTTTCTGGTCTAGATAGGAAGTTGCTAGCTTAACTCCATTACCATGGAGGACAAACTAATGAAACTCATGAATTGCAGGGGCTCCTCATAAAGGGGTAGCATCCCCTTAAGAACACCACCTTGTATGCGTGGGTGTTTGTCACATAATTTAGCATATTCTGGATTGAGATTAAACTACTTGTATTGAGCTTGTGTCCTTCAACTTTCTACCCTGAAGCTGTATATTTTGTCTCTTATCATTAGGATAAAAAGGTGAAGAAGCTCTATCGTGCACTTGCTGCTGCTCCTGTTCCAACTGGAATAATGACCCATTACATGCGCCCAATTAATGTTGCTCCAAGACTTATTTCAGAAGGTAATCGTCTCTGTCAAGCATTTTAGTGATTTGAATAATTGAGTAAATATCTATTTATCCCTCATAGAAACATTCCTAACTGAAAAATCCTTCAATATATTTACCCACAAGAAAACAAATGGACATGTACATATCCTTGTCCACAAACTTCTTTTCAATCCCCATTCAGAAACAATGACATAATGATAGAGATACCATCCTTTCCAGTTGAAAATGACCTCTCTGATTTTGGGATTTGATATTGTTATGATGGTTGAACGAAATAGCTTAGGTACAACAATTTAGGAGCTAGAGAAAAAGAGAAACTGTATGAGGGAGAGATGATGTATTTGATGTCTTTAACCTCGTGGAAGTGCACTTAGTAATGGGTTCCTCTGATTACCCTGGTATCAAATGTTACTAGCAAACTTTTATAAAGTGGTTGAGACATTATACGGAAAAGGAGATTATGCCTATACTTTATCTTGACAGTTGGAGTAAGAGTGGTATAATGTTAATCAGAAATCCTTATGATTTGCGTTATGGATATTGGTGAGATTTGCTAAGCCGCTCGGCAGGCCAGGGACTTATTACTTGACTTCCCATTTGATAATTCTACATGTATTTGCCTGTTGTTCTTTTTGAATTTAAGCAAAGTTTCATGAAAATCTTTAGTTTAGCTTTTGTATGAAGATAAGTTCAAGCCACCAATTCGAACTCATTATATTCTATCTAGGCTTAACTGATATAGGATTACACCTGCTACTTCTATGGCATGCAGACTTAATTAAGGGATGGAGCTTATGTCTACTTGAAGTCATGAACTGCAAAAAGGTTCCCTGGCCAAGCACTGCAATTGAGAAGACATATTGTGTTGAAGACTGTGGGTGGCCGTCAAAAGATTATGCGTACGAGTGTGAAATTAACCTTTTGACAGGTCGTACACATCAGGTATTTCGACTATCCTTTTCTTGACCTGTTTTTGTTGCGTTCATTTTTTTGGTTCATATCAGCTCATTGGATTATATGGTAGTGAAATTAACAGTTTCGAGTTTGAGCTTTAATGTAAAACATTCTATATATTTTGTTGATATGACGATCTAATCGAAAAACATTCGAGTTTGAGCTTTAATGTAAAACATTCGAGTTTGAGCTTTACTGTAATACTAACTGAGGACTTAAGTGAACCCACCCTCTATTCCCTATAAATTACTAGCGAAATTCAAATCGAGGACCTACCTGAATCCACCTCAGCCCTTTACCACCCGAGCCAAGTCCTATGAGCATCTAAAACTGTTACTATGCTTGTTGTTGTAGACCCTTGATTCTGACTTGATATGGTGGTTGTGGAGGGCAATTGGCACAATCATATTAAAAAAACACGTGGCCTTTCTTATATTATCTTCGCATCAGTCAGCTTTTATCAAAGGCAAAAAATGAAAAAAAGAGCTGAAAAGTGGAAGTTGTATGTTATTATGGTACCATAGGTAAATTGGTTACTGGATTAGTATGTTGGCAGTAATTAAGTGTATGTGTATGTTGCAGATTCGAGCACAGTTGGCTGCCTGTGGTGCACCGTTAGTTGGCGACTCAATGTACATGCCTGCATCAATTGCCAAAATAGCCAATCCTGGGGTCAACCCATATGGCAAGTATAAGAACCAATTTACAAGTGAGAACAATGAAGAAGAAATGGCTGTTGCTGAATGGATCAATTGCCATGGAAGGGAACCAAGTGTTACAATTGCTCTTCAAGCTTATCATATTTCTTGGGACGATGGAGATCACAGTTATGAGGCTGGATCTCCCTGGTGGCGAGTAAAAGAAAGTATAGAGTAGGCCATGGAGGATATTACTTTTCCTTTAGCTTTAGTTGAGGATCTTCCTGGTGCGCAGATTAGAAAAGGAATAGTGTAGAACTGTAAATTTATTCATTTCTGTTCCATTTTGGGTTTGTTCACTGAATTTTGAAATGTATGTATTATTATCTATTTCAGATTACAATATAAACTTTAATTCTCTGGTTGAATGCTTGGGTGACTGTGAATGAGTAAAAACAACTTTAATTCTCTTATGTCTCACGCCTTATTTGGTTTATACTGACCCTGCACCGCAAGTGTAGCTATCCTATGTTTAATCAGAACATAAAATTTAATTTCATTCATGCTGATTTCATCTTTGCTTTCTTTGGCTTCCTTACCATTTAGATACTTCACAAAGTTGTATGTTTTGAAGAAAGTCTTGCATATAAACTACCAGAGAAGTACACAACATGAGATATAATTTTGGCCATATCTTTTATTTTTCCCTTTCTGAACATGAAAATATGGAGGGTACATTGTGACTATCTTGACATTCAAGCATCCAAACGCTTTGCTTACTTTCTTGCATTTGCATTTCGACCCTTATGCTCTGTAATGAACTGTCTGTACCAACTTGCTGACAATTTGGGAGTTCTTTTCAGTGTGGCAAAATCAACATGGTGAAGTCCAAACCTTAGCGTATATCCAAATGTCCACTCGAAGTTGTCGAGCAATGACCAGGCAAAGTATCCTCTCACATCTGCTCCGTTCCTGTTCAAAAAAGAGTATCAATGAAGAAAAATTAGATCATTGATACTTCTCTAGCTTCTCAAGATCGATTGTTATAATCGCAACCAAGAACTTGCTATGAGAATGTAGTTGCTGGAAAATGGCAACATCTTGTTTTTACTTTTGGCTTTCAGTATATATATACAGTTCACTAAAATGGTCTTACCTCACTGCTGTCAACAAGGAATCTAAGTGGCCTTTAATGTACTCTACTCTTTTGACATCATTAAGAACTTCTTTGATGGTCAAACTTTGATTGCTTGTCTCACCATACCCTGCAAGAATCATCATATATTACCTCCAAAATATATTGAAAAAGAAAAAAAGTTGAGCATTTGAAGGAGTTTTTACCATTTTCTGTGATGAACATGGGAATGTTATTGTATCTCTCTTTTACATAGGTAACTATCTTCTCCATTCCCTGTGGATACACATGAATCCAGTCCATTCCTGTCTGCATGATCAAAAAAATTCTTGATCAATTGGCCAGAGAATGTAAGAGTTATAATGTGATGAGAGGTGATAAGTTGTTTCATACAGATTCTCCAATGGGCACACCATCCTTTTCTGAACTAGTCTGGTAGAAACCTTCAGTCTTGGAGTTTCCATTTCCAGGTTCACACGCTGAGGAGATGCAATCTTGGACATAGAAGCTGGTGTAATGATTGATACCAATGAAATCTAAGCCCTTCTTCAGCATCTCTCGTTCGTTGCTCGAAAATTCTGGTAAGATGTTTCCCATAATATCTCTCATCTCTGCAGGATATTGTCCAAATATGATTGGGTCCAAGAACCTGCATTGAACTTCAGTAAGACTCATAGGATATGATATGCAATCTAGGGGTTATGATTGATTGGATGATGACAAGAAATCTGACCAGTTCATGAAGAAGGACTGAGCTCTTTCAACTGCTAACTTGTCTGCAGTAGAGTTGCTCATTGGTTCGTACCAGACAGCATGTAAGACGGTCCCTATGCTTCCTTTTTGATTTTTCTGGATACATATGATATAGTGACTAGTGAGTTTATTGTGGTTCAACAAGCAACATGCTTCGCCTTTCTTTTTTTGTTTCAAATAATACGTTTAACTCTTTAGTACTCGGTACCTGATACTTGGTTCTGTAAATATTGACTGCAGCAGCATGCGAAAGGATCATGTTGTGAGCTGCTACAAAGGGTTCCTTCTCTGAATCTCCAGCACTACAGTTCCCGAACGGGCTTGAGCAACGAGAGGGTGGGTACATACCAGAACGATAGCTACCTGTAACTTGAATGTTTGGCTCATTTAAGGTGACCCAGTACTTCACCCTGTCACCGAAGTTCTTGAAACAGATGTCTGCAAAATACCCGAAGTCCTCCCTGGAAATGAAACAAGGTATCATTTAGAAACTTAGAATTATCGGAGGTGTACGTGCTCCATTTTAAACAGAAAAAAAATGGTGAATAATAGCTAGAATGCGACCTATATACTAGTACATCTTATTCTAAATTAATTTCAGGCTGTCTTGTCTATGTGTAGTGTAGTTTCTGCAGACTGGTTGAGAATTAGTTACTTACTGTGATTTGGGGCTCAGCCAACCTCCATATCTGTCTTCTAGTTCTTGAGGGATGTCAAAGTGAGTTAAGGTAATAAATGGTTGGATCCCTATGAGGTTTACAATGTGAGAAAAAGAGCACAAACATCAATCATGTTACAACGAAAGATTTATTGTGTACAACATATCATGATTAACCAATCTCAATTGTTTACATGTGTGTGACATGTCAGAACAACTGAGATTAGTCAATCACGTCTGTTGACTCGATTCTTATACATGAGTTAAAAGTCAAACCTTTGAGTAGGAGGGCATCGATGAGCTTGTTATAGTAGTTGATGCCTGCCAAATTAACTTCTCCGAATCTTCCTTCTGTTTTAAATTTAGCAATTTTCGAATCAGATAAACTATTCATGTTTCGGGTTTAGTAGAAACTTAAGACAAATTAGAGGTGGGAAAAAAGGGGACTTACTAGGTAAAATTCTTGCCCATGAAATGGAGAATCTATAGCTGTTGACTCCAAGGGTTCCCATTAAATCAATGTCTTCCTGTTGAAATATTTTCCATTAGATGTTTAATGAATCTTTTTTTTTTCCTTCTTTTGCAAGTCATCATGTTATCATATACACTACTATTTGAACAAAATCAAACAAGTTTATTTTACACAATGCATCATTTTAAGTAGATAACAGCGAGTCCATTTCCATCTCAACAGCATCAAATTCTTGAAACAGACAGGACTAAACATCTTGTAAATAATCTTCGAAATTGCACTGTGATATTTGTTGAGTACTAAAGCATCTTGAGAGCATCAATTGCTACTTTTATTTTTTTTTTCTTTTTAGAAAAAAGAAGAATTAAAGTAGAGATGGTCAGCATTTTACAAACTTTTTGTTGTGTGAAAGCAATCACACAACTAACAAGCTGATTATTCGTGTTTAACTTTAATCACAAGCCTGACATCATTTGGGATTAATTAATTAATTAAATTTTGATTAAAAATGAAATTTGAAGAGCATGGCCCCAATGATAATATTAAAATAGCAACCTAACTGTGATCAATATATCATTATAAAAGCAACCATTTGGAAAAAAAAAAAATTACTGTACTTATCTTATTAAGTACTATTTAAGCATATTTAATGCATCATGCACAGACAAAGCTGGTATGGTATGACAATAATACCAGGTAGCGATGATAATGATCCACAGCTACATCTCCATTGTTTCCATCAATTATGTTTCCTGTGTCAAAATATTAAAAAGTACAGAGTAAGAACATTGAGAGAGAGAGAGAGAGAGAGAGAGAGAGAGCATAATTAATCATATACCTGGTTTGTGGGTGTAAACATCCCAATTGCTTAGACCTTTACCATCAGTGAGATAAGCACCTTCAAACTGCAAATTAGCAAGAATTAATTAAGGGTTAAAAGGAAAAAAACTACCACGTACTTTGGTCCAGAATTTAATTTTAGCCCTTGGTTAAAATTTAATGCTTTAAACCTGAAAAAAATTGTATTGGCCGGTAAAGAGAATAAGTGAAAACTAACATCACAACAAAAAATTTCTTCAAGTTTTCATACCTCTTCGAGTCCTCAAATTATCTTTTCATAACTCTTCGAGTCCTCATTGTACAAGTTACAAAAATAATCAATAAAAAAGAAAAGGGTTTGGGTGTGAAACCTGGTAAGAGGAGGAGGCAGTCCCAAAGAGGAAGTTGGTGGGAAGTGGAGATTGAACCAGCTTCTTCAAGATCTCTTTCTGATCATCACATGATACTATGAAGAGGAAGAGAGCTGATAAGATGAGTGCAATTTGTTGAAGAAGGAACAGAGCTTTGTGAAATGTAGAAGAAGCTCCCATGGCAGGCAGTACTAGTACAGACTACAGAGAGTAAAGAGTAGAGCTTCAATTAATAGAATCAATTCCTACAAATATTACATATAATAAACTTGCAAACTTTACATCTTTATAGATTTATGTAGTACACTACAATGATCTTAATAATTAATCTTGCCACATCAACCATGGGACCTACCAGTATTAAATTCCATTACTAAATGTTTCATGACATGTCTTTTTGCTGAGAATGGATTCTGCAATTTTAGGGACCTACCATTATCTGTTTGGTTTGTCAGAACAAATCCCTGAAAAAAAAAATGGGTGTGAACAAAATTGGTTACCTAGTTAACTACTGCCAAATGATTTTATGCCTGATATCATGGAACTAATACCAGATTTAGATTCTTTTTTATGAGATTTTTTTGGTTAATAGCATCAGATATTTTTGTTTTCATTTTGATTTCATCTATATATATCAGTCCACAATGCCTATGGTTTCAATATCTTATATAAGTCCATACTCCGTACAATGACGACTTTGGGTATTAGTCCCAAACCTGAATTGTCAAATTAACTGCAAAATAAGAAAGGGTTAATTTCATAAAAATCCTCCCTACTTGGGTAGTTGGGGGTCATAAATTAAACTTGACCCCCTACTTTCAATTTGATCACCGAAAGCCCCTTACTTTGAAAAATTATCATAATCAATCAATTTTAGTATTGACGTTAGCTGGTTGTTTATGTTATCATAAATGAGTTACCAATAAAAATCAAAACCCCAAATCTCTATGAATGAGTATAAAACACATTTGAAATCAACATGCATACCTTATTGGCCTTCCATCTTGTTGATAGTTGCAATGGAAATTCAAGTATGATAGCACATTTATGTGAATGATTGTAGAATCAATTATGTTAGCAAGAAAAAGACAAGTGCACTAGGAACTTCCCCATTTTCTTCTTGTCGTTAATCTTATGAGTGTCTTCCCAATGAGCAGAAGACATAGATCATATTCCATATGTTCTTCACTTTTATATGGTAGAACTTGAAGAACACTTGCTCACCATGCAATGAAGCTACATGGCCAATCTTGAAGAGCATTTGTTCTTCGTGCAATGATCCTACATGGCACTTGTAGAGCACTTGTCCACCATGCAATGTTCCTACATGGCCATTTTTCACCACTTTTATTCAAGATAGAAGGGGAGATCTTGCCTTCCCATTAGTGGCAAGGCAATTGGCCACCCCATGAATGGGCTCAATTGTCTCCCATTGCCCACACCATTTACCTCACACGCTTTGCAGATATTTGGAGTATAAAGCCCAAACAAATTAGATCACTTAATGAGCTATTTAACAATGTCAATCTCAAGACCACATTAGCCTGGTTTTAGTAAATGCAATTCACAAGTACAAGCACACAATAAAGAAAAATGCTAACAAACTGAAGTAAGATGAGTCTCCCAGTATCAAAAGAATTCTCCATATACTATATATAAGGCACAGAAAAATCAAAACTGCACTGGTTTCTTAATGATAAACGTCCTTCTTGGTTGCAGGTACTTGATCAGAAAGGCGTTGGGCAGCTCATCAAAATGGCCACTGAAAAGGGCCGTCGAGCTAGGCCTGACTTGAAGGTATACATTAACTCTTATAATAAGGCATGGTGCTTGAATCTCGAACAACTTCAGACCAATATATAATTTTTGGCTCTATGGTAATGCTTATACCATGTTGACATTTTGCTATAAGCTGCTAACTGCATTTACAATGGGTGTTAGCTTACATGTGATAATGAAGCGCCACATTAAGCAACATTAATCTCCCAACAATGTTCATGAAAACAATTATAATAGCTGTTTCTCAGTGAAATGTTTTCTTCCAATCAATATTGTTTCTCAGTTCTCTCCCTGTCTGTTAAATAATGAATGGCAATCCTAATTATCAGATTGGAATATGTGGGGAGCACGGCGGGGAGCCTTCTTCTGTTGCATTCTTCGCAAAAACTGGACTGGACTATGTTTCATGTTCTCCATTCAGGTTGGTTTTCTTTGTAAATCCTATGACCTTTTTTTTTGGGTAAAACACTCAAAATAGTAATTCTTTCTGTTTCAACGTTGGACCTAATTTCTGCTTTCAAATCTCTCGACAGGGTTCCTATTGCTAGGCTAGCAGCAGCCCAAGTTGCCGTCTGAAAGATATCGTGTGAGCGGCATAATTTCATCATTTAATTTGTAATGTTGTAAATAAATTTGAGGTTTGTCATTTGTGGGTACATATAATGAACATATATAGTTTCTGTTCTTTTGGGCTAAAAACAATAAAAAATATCATGTATATGCAAGAATGCCAATAAAAGGAAATGGATGGATGTTGTACAACAACATATACAAGTGCAGGAAGGGCAAACTAACATTTTTTATTCTCAAAGATGGAGTACAATATATACATTCTGTTAGTCCAAGGTAGGGCAAACTAACACTTGGAAGGGGGAGTTAAATAGCTGTTTGTATCTTTTTCAATTTCTTAAAAACTTGTTCTATGAATTCTGCCAAAGATGGGTGTCTAATTTTCGATTCTAACTATTCCACTCGGATGTCCGAG
>JAYMTT010000633.1:0-12071 GCA_036898025.1 Hypseocharis bilobata
CTGCCCGTTGCCCCGTTGGGGCCCCCTATTCTGGCCCGCCGCCAGCCGAGAAAGTCATTAAATCTAACAATGAGGATCAACATGATCGAATAGGGACAGGGACGAGGACGAGGACTGGGGGGTATGTGGAGAAAGACAGAGGGCAGGGCGCAGTTGAGAGAATTGTGCTCAGGTTGCGAAACTTGGGGCTAGCTGAGGAAGAAGTGCACGAGGAGTAATTAGAAGGTGGTTTAGAATTAGATGCTGCTGCAATTCCGGTGACCGGGGAGGAAAAATTGGGTGACTTGTTGCGGCGTGACTGGATGCGGCCGGATAGCAGCTCATTAGATGAGGAGGAGGACCAGATGGTTCTGCCTTGGGAGAGGGAGAGGGATGAGGAGAACAGTCAGTGGAGTGAGATAGAAAGGGGAGGAGGGAATAATCGGAGGGCGGTTAAAGCCCCAACTTTGGCAGAATTGACACTTGAGGATACAGAATTGAGGCGGTTGAGGACAATGGGGATGCATAT
The DNA here is from genome assembly GCA_036898025.1 of Hypseocharis bilobata. Taxonomy (NCBI): domain Eukaryota; kingdom Viridiplantae; phylum Streptophyta; class Magnoliopsida; order Geraniales; family Geraniaceae; genus Hypseocharis; species Hypseocharis bilobata. Next base: position 509 of record JAYMTT010000633.1, read on the forward strand.
AAGAGAGAGGATTAATGTGCCAAAGGCAGGAATCACACAAGCTGTTCTCCAGAAGATTCATGATAAGTGGAGGAAGGAGGAGCTAGTCAGGATTAAGTTTCATGAGGTGCTTGCACGCGACATGAAGACCGCACATGAAATTATCGAGGTAGTATAGCATTTCTTGATTGAACTTGAATGATATACTTACTACTGATGAATTCTGCTTGTATCTATTTCTTTGGTATTAATGGGATTATTTCATTCTTCTGCTACAACATGTTATGCTATGATGCATAGAATAGAATTCCTTTTCCTTTTTGTTAGGTGAAGGCTTATAATCTGTATTTGATTTTCTTCTCAGAGTCAGATTTAAGAATTATTTGTTGGCCTCTTTTGTAAATATAAAATAAACTTTGGCTTGCTATAATTCCAAGTTTCACACGTTCTTTTCTTTTTAACAATTCCTTGAGAGCTTAAGTTTGAGAGAGTAATTCTTTTAGGGTCTTCTCCATATATTTGGATGCTCTCTCAGTTTGTTCTTTCTAACTAAATTGCCTATTACTTATGGAACAAGTTATTATTATTATTATTATAAATAAAACAATGTTGATACAGAGTAGATGTCAAAATTAATCACAGGGTGGTTGGCTATTATTCTGGAAAAATGCTATCCAAGGCCAAACTTACTCCCATTGAAGGGATAGTATATGGATAAAATCCATAAATATGGATATATTACTATTTCTATCAATTTATGATATGGGAGAAACTAGTAAAACATGGTTACTTAATGAAATGACAAGAAGCTTAGATTTCACAATAGTATGGATGATGTATTAAGTAATTTCTTATGGGATCAAAAAAGCAAGCACCATAATCAACATTATGCTATTAGTACATTTGTTTTACCATTTGTGTATTGAGTTTTATCTAATTCAAGGTATTTTAAAGTTGTGAACTGATGATTTGGGTGTCGCCATTATACAGGCTCATCTAAAAGTAGATAACCGACTGGGATTTTTCAAATAAATTGATCCTTATAACAAAATCCACAAATAAATGTCTGACATGTGTATTGGTGCATCTCTGAACAAGCAATTGATAGATCATTTAGTCTATTCTGCTAATAGCTTGACCACATTGCTCTTGTGAATATGGAGTTCTGACAATGGGAGTTTATCTCTGGTAGCTTTTAGTACTTGCTCATATTTCATTTGTTTGATTGATATATACATATTATGTAAACATTATTGGAAATTAATGGGCAATAAACTAACTGCTTGTAGTGCTGGTCAGCGTCGAACAGGAGGGCTAGTTATATGGAAATCAGGAAGTGTTATGATGGTGTTCCGCGGGAGTAACTATGAAGGGCCTCCTTCTAGATCCCAACCTGTCCATAGAGAAGGCAATGCTCTTTTTGTCCCTGAAGTTTCTTCTGCTGACAATTCAGTGACAAGAAGTGGTGATCATGCAACTTCTAGTCCAGAAAAAATTGTTCCAGCTGTGACAGTGAGGCATCCAGATCGTCTTGAGAATATGACTGAAGAGGAAGCTGAATACCATACTCTGCTAGATGGTTTAGGCCCTCGCTTTGTTGAGTGGTGGGGTACAGGGGTTCTTCCAGTTGATGCTGACTTACTTCCTCAAGAGATTCCTGGTTACAAGACACCTTACAGATTTCTTCCTACTGGAATGCGATCGCGACTGACAAATGCAGAGATGACTAATCTTCGGAAACTTGCTAGATCACTTCCTTGTCATTTTGCTCTTGGTATCATATTTTCTTCTAGTACTTCTTAGTTTGTGATTTCTGTTTTTGCCACTAAACTTGGTTAGTAACTTCGTCGTGCAGGGAGAAATAGAAACCATCACGGGTTGGCAGTTGCAATAATTAAGCTCTGGGAGAAAAGTCTAGTTGTGAAGATTGCAGTCAAACGAGGTATTCAGAATACAAATAACAAACTCATGGCTGAGGAGATACAGGTGTGTCATCTTTTTAAGGTGTTAGTACATTTTTACCATCCTCATTTACTTATGTTTATTTTTTTGGCACTGCATGAGAAAGAATATTCTTGTTATATATTCTATGCGCGCGCACGTGTTAACCATAGGCTTCACAGCTCTAGGGAGCTTAGTCGACAGCTCCACAATCACCTAGGTCACTGCTGCAACATATTATGTCGGTGGATGCTGTATTACTTTTTGACAAAGTTCCCTACGTATGTTCCATATGTCAACAGTGAGAGAACAAATTTTCTATGCACAATATGGATTTCTGCACAACTCTTAATAGCTATCCAGCAACAAACAATATATTACACAGTCCATAAAAATAAAAATCTATACAATTCTTTATAACACTTCAGAACACCAATACTAAGAGGAAGGTTTTGGAACAAGGAGGGAGGAAATATTATTCTCAACTTGGCATCATCCATCTAGCATGGATGCTTTTCAAATTTTTTGTTATGGGATTTTATAGGTAATTTATTTATTTTATGATATAAAATATGTTCATTTTTACACACCCACCAACCCACAGACCAACCTACCCACCCACATTCATACACACAAACTTATTTTTAAGTGGGTCTATGACTTTCTAAAATGTAATATTTTCAAACTTAACCATTGCCTTCTGTTAAGTTTCCAACCCAAAAGCTTAAGCTTTTAGGTGGAGGGGCCCAACTAGTATATGAAGGGGTCTCAAACTCCACACACAATCAATGTGGGACACTTAACAAAGACAATTGCTTACATGAATGTTGGTCAGTGCTGATGAATTTGTACTTAATTAGTCAATGTCTATGAGGTATAGAAAGAGATCAAAGTTTCTCTCTCATTTTTTTCTACAAAGGTGAAATGTTTGTGTTGTTTCCTCAAAACTGATTTTCAAAATGTTACCTAGGTCTACATTACCATTGCATGAGTTTTCTTGGCATTGTTTTTTCTGTGCTTGCGTGTGCTTCTTATCTCATGATTAGCTATCAGTTCCTGGATATCTTCAATTTTCAGAATGATTATCTAGTATTAATTTATTGCTGCTAAGTAGTATGTGGATTTCTAAATTGATTTGCAAATATTTTCTAATTCAATAATATATAGTAATATTTTCTTTTTGTTGAGTATGATATGGTTTAGACTTCTCTTAATGAAATGGTTATTATCTTACATAGGTTATCTTATATGGTTTGTCTTTCTCTGCTTCTCATTCACAAACTTGTTACAGGAAAATACATCCACAGTCTCTACGCAGAGGAATCTGCAAGATGGGCCTGTTGCATCTACAGTAACAGAAGGTGACCTGAAAGTGACCGTCGAAAGAGAACTTGTCTCTCAAGCTGAGGAAGAAGATACGGAGGCTCTCTTGGGCACGTATGTGTTTATTTTCTTTGTTTGAAGGCTCTTTGATCACTTTGAGACATATTAATAAAAATATAAGACTTTAGTGGAAGTAAGGGCTTTCTAGAGTATGGGATGAGAGTGAAAACAAGTAGAGGAGATAAAATGTTTAGCGCATATTTTCACTCCAATTGTTGAGAAGATAACTTCAATGACCAACTGGAAGCTGAGATATACATCGTGGGTTGCAGGCCCACAATGTAACCCACAACTGGAGTGCATTTTTTTGGTGCATTTTCCTTTAAATTTTAATTTTTAAATATTTAGAAAATTTATATGAGCTAATATTTAGAAACCCTTATGAGCTAATTTAGCTGAGGTTCATCCTATATACTTGTGATAGGTTACATATATAGAGTCACGTTTTCTTATACTGTCAACGTATTGCCCTCATATAGAATTTTTTCTTCTGATTTATATGCATAGTTGATTGCACAGGTGCTAAGCACTCTTATCTTCTTTATTTAATCCCTCTTATTCTATGTCGGATGCAAATTAATAATTTCCTTTCCTTCACAAACTATAGCAAGTTTATTCAGAACTTGACTTAAATTTTCATCTTGTTAATAGATGAATAGTTTGTGCTTATCTATATGAATTTATAAGGCTGATTAAGAGTTGAAAAATTAGTTCATGACTACCTATGTGTCCTACTATTTGCAATGACAATTGCATCTTGTTTCATTCCAGTAAATTTTTTGTTGAGACCGTGACCGTGTTCTGATGGTTGTGTATGCCATGGTATGCAGTTATGTCATGGGTATAGGTGAAGCAGAGGCTTTTTCTGAAAGGTTAAAGCGAGAGCTTCTTGCGTTGGAAGCAGCAAATGTGCATGCCATTTTGGAAAGTGAACCTATGATTGATGAGGTAATTTTCTTTCTATTTTGTATCTATGAATGAGTTTCATAACCTTTCTCTGCTGCTACATTTTTACTATTTTTCATTTTATCCTACTTTCCTTCCCTTTTCTTCTCCCCAGTTAGTTTCTAGTGATCCATGGGCATTTTAGTTCAGATATCTGATTAAGGCTACTAGTATTATTGCCATTCAAGTCCACTGTCACTCATGGTGATATATGATGTCTGACATGCTTATTGTGTCTAGGTTTACATCTAGTGCAGTATACTAAGTTTGAAATTATCTCGAAACCCGAACTTTGTCTTCTGATCTTCCTCTCATTTAGAACATTCTAAGTATTGCATTCTTAACTTTCAAAGGTGCTATTAGTGAGTGTTTGTGGTCTTGAGAAGCTTTACTGTAGATGCTATTTGGGTCTCCTTAACTTCTTCCGATGGTGAGGCAGAGGTTTTGACATGAGGGGTTTTGGCAATATAGGAACCAGGTTACGATATTGTTATACTATCTTCATCCAGTATTTCAGTAATTTTTTTGTTATGAGCAGGTGATTTTATATGTGATTGTTTATGGTTTTTACTTGCACAGTCCTCCAAGTTGACACTTTTAGTTTCACAATTTATTTATTTGTGGATCTTGCAGGTTTTGCAAGGGCTTGAGTCAGCATTGAATTGTGTTGATGACATGGAGGAATGGTTAGGCATCTTCAATGTTAAACTTAGACACATGAGAGAAGACATTGAATCGGTAGGGAACTGTTCAACTTAATATTGTGATTATGTAGCTTTCTTTCTTCTAATTAATTGTCTTAGCCTGAATATCTTGTTGATTGGATAATTAGCTGTTTTTGCTTCCACTATTGAATTGACTTGAATTGCTACTCCTTTTCTAAGGATTTGCCTAAAGAATTGTTTTATTTTCCTAGTTGAAACATGATTCGGTTTGTATTAAATGCTGTTGTGGTTTACTAAATTGGGGTAGTTAGCTTGATCTAGGATATTCGCAAGTTTTTTTACTTATGACTGACCTCTTCTGAAGTTAACATGAACCTTTTCTGCTGTGATATCCAGATAGAAACCCGTAACAACAAGTTGGAGACGCAGTCTGTAAATAATAAAGCCCTTATCGAGGAACTTGACAAGCTTCTTGAACGACTGCGTGTCCCTTCTGAGGTACGTTGTCCATCACTCAAATTTGTGCACTAGATGCTTACAATTTATGTCAATTTCCTAAAGCCTATTATTTTTGTTTTATTTATTACCTTTTCCCTAATGACATTACATGAATTGTAGTATGCAGCCTGTCTAACCGGAGGTTCATTTGATGAGGCACGCATGCTTCAAAATATTGAAGCATGTGAATGGTTAGCTGGTGCTTTACGTGGTCTTGAAGCACCTAATATTGATCCTATATATGCGAACATGCGAGCTGTATGTATACTGCATTCCTTTCTTATTGGTCATTTTCACTATTATTTGGTTAAGCAGATTGTTTTTTTAGCTGACACAGTAGTTTAAATGTCTTTTTATGTATTAATGACGACGTGCTTGAAGTGCTTGACACTAATTAGACAGTGACAGTGCATGCTTCCACTGATTTTCTTGTTTGTCAAATGAATGCTGATTAAGCTGGTTGATGGACTACTATTGCCATGAGCTCTGGATTTACAGTGATTTGTTATATCTGTAATCAAAATGTGACTTCATGTCTCTTTTGTTTTGATATTTGGAATAGTGAAGTAGTGAACTGAAGCTTCTGAGTAGATACATCCAGAACCATTGAATTTTTCCCTCTTACTTGCATCATTTTTGTTTAAACCCTCATCTGCCTCAGTTGTTTTCAGTTCCTGCTTCTGAATTTTTTGGGAAACTTCCTTTTCCATTTTGTGGGATTTTGGAGGTTAACAAACCTCCCGGCCATACAAAATGATGATGGTCACAAAAGATGTATCTCAGTTCCTGCTTGGGAATGGTACAAAGGTTCAACTTATGTGCCAAAATTATGTTAATTTCTTATAAGCTTTATGTCAGTAGCTGCATGTAATAAAAGTATTTAGCTCAGTCTTATGGGTAAAAAAAAATGCCTTTTGTTTTCTCTTATGTGCAAAGATAGCGCTAGGAACTAAAAATGTCTGTTTTCATGACCGAGTGAAAAGTAAGTTGGATTGTTGTGCTCAGTAGTAGCTATAAACCCTCAATAGGTACTGCATCCTCGATGTATATCATAGACTCGTACTGAAGTTGAAACCAGATCTGTCAGTCTGATGTACAAGTTTTCTAAACTAGTTTAGAGGAAATGTCCATGACAGGCAAAAGTACCCCACCTCCCAAACAGACCCTTAAATGTTTCTGGTTCCTGTTTCTCATTTTAAATCCATTTCTAATAATAGAATGCTTCATTCTTTCACCCTCTCTTCTAAAACTCCAAGTTAAAACCCATTATATGATGTCATACCAGGTACCGAACACAGGAAATAGGGTAAAAGCTACTAAAATTAATAAACTCGTGTCTGAATTCTCAATTCTGAATAATATTCATCAAAAAGCTGAAACAGAAATAATTATCTCTAGGATTTATATACACATTCATAAAAAACATAGTATAATGATGTGGAATCCTAGTGGAGCACCTAGGGTTATTATTAGTTAGTTTGTTTAGGATTTGTGAATATTATGAATTTGTCTATTTTTAGTATTCATCTTCCTATTTATTTTAGCTGCTAGTTTCCTGTGAGGCTATGATCCTGAATCTTTGGCAATAAGACAATCTGTTCTTGACTTCTCGTTCTGATTTTATACCATAAACAATGTCATTCTTGTAAATGACGGCCCGAAACTGAGAACACAAATGGACTGTTAGTTGTGAACCTTAAGAGTGCTCCAGATTGTGTAGCTGTATGACTGTTGTAATAATATACCAGATGCCGAGCCATTCTGGATCAATGGGGTGTCAAACTGAGAAGACCAGTTGAAATGCTATTGTTAGTTGGCTGAAGTTGTGTTTGTACATTGTTAGAATTCAGATGTTTCCACTTAGCTAGATTATGAAAATTCTTTGTTTACTGGAATATTCCATGAGATTGTTTTTTCTAAGAACAGTTGATGTAACTCTTGCAGGTCAAACAGAAGCGGGCCGAACTTGAAAAACTAAAGTCTACATTTGTCAGGAGAGCTTCTGAGTTCTTGAGAAACTACTTCGCTAGTTTGGTAGATTTCATGATAAGCGACAAGAGTTACTTTTCTCAGGTATTTCTTAAGCTGCGCATTATTTCCAGTCTTGATAATAAGCATACATTTTTGGACAGGAATTCTAAGTATCTCTTGTCTCTGATATTTCCTCAGCTTTTCATTATTCCAATTCTTGATAATAAGCATAGATATTGGGACTGGGAATTCTAACTATTGCTTGTCTCTTTGAGTTAAACAGCGAGGACAATTGAAGAGGCCTGATCATGCTGACTTACGGTATAAATGCAGAACATATGCTCGCCTTTTACAACATCTGAAGGTCAAATTACTGCCTGATAGCTTTAATTGTTCATTTCTGGGAGTTTGTTAGTCTATCATTTCTGAACTTTTTTTCCCTTGTATTTCCAGAGTCTTGACAAGAATTGCTTGGGTCCATTGAGAAAAGCTTATTGTAGCTCCCTTAACTTACTTCTTCGCCGGGAGGTCAGAGAACTAAAAATTCTGTTAAATTATGTTGAAGTTGCATCCTGATATAATATTTGATAGTTATGACATTTGTTGAAGTTATATGGTTCCATATTTACTTTCTTACTTTTCTTTGTTTCTGCCTCAACAAATTTTGCCATGATATGTGGTAAACATTATGGTTAAACATAAGTAGACTGGGTGTAGCATATACTTACTGGGGTATCTCATAACGGTATGCATTCATAATGTTTGTGTTGGTTCATTTTGGCACCAACCTGAAATTTAACCGACTCTGAGAGATTGACTGGGTCCAGCACCAAGGGGCAACTGTACATCGTCATGAAAAGTACTGTAGTGTCAACTTTTAAGCTGGATGAAAATCCCAAAGTCGGAACATATTTTCTGATAATCTGAAATATATTCATGCTCTTATGGATTGAAGAAAGATACATGAAAAGAAGAGACAGAGAATTGAAAAAACTTAAAACTTAAAACTGGCTGTATGAAATCTCGAACAAGTTGGATCAAGAGCAAACTCAGACAATCAGTTTCTTCTCCTTGCAATGGTAAAATATCTATAGGGTTTTCACGTCTCATCTTTCTTAGCAATTTGCAATTGCTCCAGAGATTCGTTCTTGCTTGATCCATTCATGTTTTTCAGTCTCTTCACAGCTACTAAACCCAATTCCAGCATTGTTTTCTATGTTGTCCCTAGTTTTTCGTTCGCTGACAGTAGTGCATATGCCCTTAGTAAACCATCCAAGTCCAAATATGATGCATCCTAGTATCCTTTCAGGATACTCTCTACTCCCCGAATGATGCATGTCTTCTACTGTAAAAGAATCAAAATTCAAATGGTTTTAATTTAGCCCCTCTTTATTGGCATGTGTGCTCTTCAATATCCATTGCTTTAGATCACACATCATACTGGAATTTTGTTTTCTTGATGTTCGACCTAATAGGTAACTTTGACTCCTTCTCGAAATGAGTGTTAATGGCTTGTTTAAGAAATTCACGTCAATTTTGCATTTCCGACTATTTCCTCTTTAATTGTTTTTATTTATTCTACTTAAAACTTAATTTACAACTCAGTGCACTATGAGAAAGTTGAGAGAGTTAATGCTTTTGCATTATGGTAGTAGACATACATTTTGCAATACATATGAACAGAAAATAGGACACTCAATATGGGACGAAGGGAGTACTTTATTTCCATGCTTTAGGAAATATTTAAGAGAAACACTGGTGAATGTATTAAAGCTTCACTTGATGGACTGGAGCATTGTCACTTCCAGCAGAACAGATGGCTACAGGATTACTTATAACATCAGGGATGATGCCATCAATACCCGGTCACAATTTAAGATACCTACATTGTCACCATCCAAGATGTCATTTAAATATAGTAGGTTTGATGTGGAAGTGGGTCAGTTTTATAATTGAAAAAGTTAGGTAATGTTGGAATTATTTTTGAAGATAACATTTAATGAATGGTACTTTTTTGTATCTAATCTTTTCACTTAGAATCTCTTTCCAATCTTGGATAGTTTGGTGGTGAGTTCCCAGGGACATCATTCAACCTTGTGGAACTGGAAACTGAAAAATGGAAATAGAACAAGTACTCCCCTCGTATCCACCAAAAACGTGAAACCTCTTATCTTCATTTGGCATTTTCAATTCTTAGCGTATAAGTGAAGTATCAAGTGTCCATATCTTCAATACTGTATATGAGGGAAGTAGATTGTCGTGAAAACATGAAGGCCTGGATATTGAGCTTGGCATATGGCACCCTGGGGATGCTGCTTAACTTTCTTTTTGGTGACTTTTGTTGTGTTGTTGCTTGGTAGGCTAGTGAGATTGTAGTTGCTTGTATTGAATTGTTCAAGACTTAAATCTATATTAGTTACGGATTACTAGACTTTTTGATAGTTAAGTAGAGTAATATTGGGTTTTAAATTTGTCTTGTGAATCTACAGGCTCGTGAATTTGCAAATGAGCTTCGTGCTAGTACAAAGGCAGCAAGAAATCCTACTATCTGGCTTGAAGCTTCTGCGGGTTCCAATCAAAATGCAAATACTGCAGAAACTTCTGGAGTTTCTGATGCTTATGCCAAGATGCTGACAATTTTTATTCCACTTCTTGTTGATGAGGTCACAATCTTTGTTATGTGCATATATTGTGAAATCTATATGATGTCTCTTTTTGCATTAATGATTATTCTTTCTTGTCTTGAACTGCAGAGTTCATTTTTTGCGCACTTCATGTGCTTTGAGGTTCCTGCACTCGTTCCTCCAGGAGGTGCTCCTAATGGGCACAAAAATGGATCCAAGGATGATAATGCCAATGGTAATGATGAAGAAGATGATGATTTGGGCATTATGGACATTGACGAGAATGATAGCAAAGCTGGTAAAACTTATTTCCAATTTCGTTATAGTTATGTTTGTCAAATGGTCAATGAAGATCTGCTACTCCTAGACCTGAGACTGATGACTTAGTTGTCTATTTTATTCTGCAGGTAAAAATTCTGCAGATCTCGTAGCATTGAACGAGTCTCTTCAGGATTTGCTTGATGGAATCCAAGTAATGTTTTCAATATGTTTATTTTTGTTCACACTTCGATGAAAGCTTCAATTTGCAATTGATCTCTTAATGTGCTGAAGCTTAGAATGATGAAATATTAGATTAGATGAGAACTTTTTTTTTGGTGGAAGACTTCATTTATTTGGGATCCAGTGACTGCTCCATCCAAGTCAAGATTGGTGCTGTAAGGATGACACCATAAGTTTCACACTATAAATTATGGTTTCTGGAAAGGCCTTAAGGTTGTAGTGGAAATAAATTTTGGGTAATATTGTGCTTTACGTGTAAAAGAAATAACTAAATTTGTCAAGGAGCAATTCAACTGTTGGTTGTTTGCTTAAATTTCTAAAATGATTCATGCTGTGAAAGCAAGAAGATGAGAAGGGAGGCTAGTAATCCTCCAAAAGAAACCGAAGAGTTAAGATTGGCAAAAAAGAAAAAAAGTGAAGCACCCAATTGTGCAAGGTAAAGCTAGCCTATATGTATTTTGGCTCCCTCATAGAGTTATTCTTTGAGTCAATTCCCTTTTGTTTTCTTGGTTCTATAATATTGTGAAGTAGATGGGGTGGCTATGCTTATGCTATATACTGACTTTGCCTTACTTATTTAAGAATGCGACTTGTTTAGTATTTACTATTTTTTTTTTTAATTTTCAATACTAGTATTATTATCTGGAAAAGCAAACCCTTTTGACTTATAGAACGTAGGCACTGTTTGGTGGTTTATACACTGTTTAGTATTTTGTGATTGCTGAAAAGTAGTTAGGTGGATGAAAGCTTAATTACCCAGATTACTTAAAAACATTCCTAATCTTGACAAGCAGAAGATATTGATGTATGTGAGTTTCAGGAAGACTTTTATGCTGTGGTGGATTGGGCATATAAGATTGATCCTTTACGCTGCATATCAATGCATGGGATCACAGAGCGCTATCTTTCTGGGCAGAAAGCTGATGCAGCAGGATTTGTGCGTCTTCTGCTTGGTGACTTGGAGTCAAGAGTTTCTATGCAGTTCAGTCGTGTAAGTTATACTCCCTCCATTCCTATATGAATGTCCACTATACTAAATCTAGATTTTTCAAGATG
>JAYMTT010000634.1:0-12070 GCA_036898025.1 Hypseocharis bilobata
CGTGCGTGATACTACTATATAGTAACTAGTAAGAGAGAGAGAGAGAGAGAGAGAGAGTGGACAATTGGACTAAGAAACAGACCGCCAAGAAAACAGAGGAGAAGAGAAGAGAAGAGAGAAGAATTGAGCCCAAAGAAGAAAGATCTGGAGATGGAGACAACAAAAGAAGTTGCTCCTCGGCAACGCAGAGGTTTAATTTCTTTCTATCCATAATGGTTTGCTTTTCGATTTTTGATTGATTTTTTTTATTCCCATAGTGATCAGTCATTATAGGGTTTTGGGTTTTCCGCGCTACATGTATTGATGATTCCTGTGAAGTTCATTTTTTTTTTTTTGGGATTATTTCTCTGTTTGTGAATGTTGATTGGGTATTGGGTTCTTTTTTCCCTTCTCTGTTGATTTGTTTATGCATCGGTTCTTTTGATATCTAATTCATATACATGTGTGTTTATGTTTCAATTTTGTTTCACTCTCAGTAATTGCGTCCAAGTTTTTCCATGGCTCGAAAATTCTCTATGGAAGTCCATTAATTATATGGGGTTGGTTTTGTCTCTTTAAATAAATTGAATTGCTCTTATTTTTTCTTTTTTCTTTTCAATTCGTTGGTTGATATTGTAGAATGATCCATATATTGTTAATCTTTGTTTGTTTTGTTGGGTTCTTTTGAAATCTTGGTTTAAGGTTACCTGTTTTTCTCCCCTTGATCAACCTATTATTTATTTATTGCTGTGATCACTTTTGAATTTTAACTTGATGGGTAGCTTAAAATATACTGTATGAGCAAAATTTTGTTCCTGGTTATCAATCAATTTAGGGTCCTTCTTTGAACTTCAACTTCTGTGTTGAATAATGCATTGCTTTTGATCTCATTTTCTCTTCTGTGGGAACCTTTATGGTTCTTCAATATTTTGCTGAGATTTTTTTATTTTATTTTTTTTTGATTTTCAATGAATTTTTTTCTAAAATTTATTTGTTATTCTTTTAGGGGGAGCCAAGGTGAGGAATGAACCGGCACAAAGGAATAGGAGAGTTCTTCGAGATATTGGAAACCTAGAGACCCTTCAAGTTGTGAAGGGGAAGCTCCTTAATGATGTCTCTCGCCCCGCCCCCGTGACAATCTCTCTCTCTCTCTATGTGCCTGCCTATTTTGACATTTGAATACAATTTTACAGGAGTTTTAGTGCAAAACTGTTGGCAAATGCAGAAGGAAAGCTCAAGGTAGTAAGCCCCTCCGACCACTTAGTCAATTGGAACTTAAAATTAATGACGTATCAATTTTGATGCATAGAATGTTTCATCTTGCAGAAACCAGCTACATCAGTTGTTGATGGTGTGGTTGCTGTTAGTGTGAAAGGTGGTGCTGTCACAAAGGTGGCAGCAGCTCCAAGGAAAGTATCTGACAAATTAAAGCCCGAAAATGCTATGGTGATATGCTCCAATGGAGAAGAGGGAGAGCCTGTTGGTGGAGGAAGGTTAAAAGAAGTTGATGGTGCAGTTGCTGTTGCTGTTCATAGAAAAAGCCGCGTGACAAAGGTGGAAGCAGCTCAGAACAAGCCAAAAACTGATGAACAAGAAAAGGTTAAACTTGGTGGAAGAACATCTTGAGCAGGCTCCTCAAGGAGGGAAGTCAAAACGCTTTCTTCTATCCTCAGTGCTCGGAGCCAGGTGTGTTTCTTTTGGGCTGCGTGTTGATCTTGAAGCAGTTTTAGAGATTTGTTTTGACTCGGTCTTTGTTTCATGATCTGCCTCAGGCTGTTTGTGGGCTAACTGATAAGCAGAAGGATTTGATTGTAAACATTGATGCAGCATATGTTAATGATGAACTGGCAGTGGTTGAGTACATTGACGACATCTACAAGTTCTATAAGCTCACAGAAGTAATGTTCTATTACTACTTTGTAATTTTGCTGACTCACTCACTCTCTCTCTTGTCGTTCATTATCTCCTTCAATTTCAATGCAGGATGAATGTCGTGTCCAGAGTTACATGGATTCACAGCCAGGCATCAATATCAGGATGAGAATGATTCTTGTAAACTGGCTGATAGAAGTTCATAACAAGCATAAGCTAATGCCAGAAACTCTGTACCTTACCATTAACATAGTTGATCGATACCTTTCAATGAAGATTGTACCAAGGCAGGAACTTCAGTTGGTTAGCATTAGCTCAATGCTCATAGCATGCAAGTATGAAGAAATTTGGCCTCCACAGGTAGGATTCTCTCTTTTATATATGCTATGTAGCTCAATGCTCATAGCATGCAAGTATGAAGAAATCTGGCCTCCACAGGTAGGATTCTCTCTTTTATATATGCTATGTAAGTCCTTTATATCTTTTTATTTTTACTGTTAAAATGAAAATTTAATTTGATTTGATTTGGGATTGGAAAATTGCAGGTTAATCAATTAGTTTGCCTATCAGACTATACTTTTACTCGAGAAGGGTACTTGTCATGGAGAAATCAATTTTGGGGAAGTTACGAGTGGTCTTTAACAGTTCCTACGCCATACGCCTTCCTTTTTCGATACATCAAAGCCTCTGTCTTGCCTGACCAGCAGGTACTGCATTTACTGTAATTGTACAATTTGCAGAACCTATTTCCAATCCTTTAAGAGGAAACCAGAAAGTTTGTTTTTTTATTTTATTTCTTTTTACCCTGCTGATGTAGATGGAGAACATGGTATTTTTCCTGGCTGAACTTGGTCTTTTGCACTATTCCATCGTAATATCGAATTGTTCTTCCATGATAGTGGCTGCAGCTGTCTATGGTGCTCGTTGTATCTTGAACAAGACTCCATTTTGGACAGAGACATTGAAGTATCACACAGGCTACTCCGAAAAGCAGCTAACGTAAGTCCCAATCTTCACCCATGGCTTTCTCTCAACTGCTCTAGGCTACTAGTAGTAGTGGCACAGTTTTACCAGGTTATATAGTTCATGGTTATCTGTTATGTGATGCAAATACATTGCTGTGCTTGGTAGCTTGGTAGACAGCCACCAGAGTTTGTTATGTACTAATTCTGAGTTGGTTTATTTCTCATGTAACAGTGATTGTGCAAAACGCTTGGTTAGCTTACACTTGGCTTCTGCAGAGAGTAAGTTCAAGGCAGTTTATAAGAAATATTTGGATCAAGATCGAGGTGTTGTTGCTTCTTTTACTCCAGCCAAAAGTTCTTTGGCCATATCGCCCTGCAGCCATGATTTCGAGACCTGGGTATTTTCGAACGCCTAAGAACCAACATGTAGTAGCAATCAGTTGGGTTTTCTCTATGTACTAGTATATGACATGATATGATCTTCAAATTTTGTATTGTTTTAGGTGTTCTTGACCTTTCTGTGGTTCTAATCTGAATGGCAGAGTATTGTAAATCTTAACACCCAAAGATTTTACTTTATAAAGCAACTCAAATGTTGTTCTTCTATCTGAAAGGCACAGTATAGTAGTAAATAGTAATACATCCATGATTATGCTTTACGCAACCAATTGAGTTCTTGAATAGATGATATATACTGTAGTACTTTCTTTTTCACTTTCAACTCTCTGCCTTAATTTGTGGGATTCAAAATCAACTAATCACCAATTTCCAGATGATATTAGGGATATTGAATTCTGCAGAACATTAAGGCACCAGTGTAAATTACTCTTTAAGATGTGCTACAGGTGAAAAGGGACCACTAACTCCTCCACACGGCGCGGCCTTGACATATTATTCCACATGTACTTCCAGATCTTTATGGAGTTATTAACGTATAATTCTCTTCACTAATCTGGGGCTAAAATCTCATTATCTGCTGCACGAGCTGGCTGTTGGCGTTTTGAAGTGCTGTATGAATCTGGTAAAACATTGTAATTAAATAAAACTACAAAAAAAAAAACTTAGTTCTACAAATATACCATTTGACCAAAAATATCTGCCAATTCCGCTTCTCCATTTTTTTATAATAATCAAAACATAGTTTAATTATTTACAAATATATCATCTGACAAAAAAAATTAACGTCCATTAGTCAAAATTAACCAAAATTGAGATAGAATTGAACGATAGAACTATAATTGAAGCAATTTTTTAAACTTAGGTACCAAATGTGTCATTTGAAAAGTTAGGGTACTCCAAATGCACAAGTGAGAAAATTCGAGTATCAAAAAAGTCATTAAACTTAATATGAATATAAAAAATGTTTGGAACGTTCACACTTCATATTTTATATTAGAATATCAAATAAAAAACAAAAAACTCATTAATTTTTTGTTTATCTAAAATTAGATTCGGACAGTAGGACTTTATCAATTTATTTACTCAACCCAACTGTGAATTCATTTTTTTTCTTCTTCTCTCAAATGCAATGAAGATTTTGTAGTGAAATGATAAGAGCCTTATCAGACAGTTCTTTCTCTACTTTAGTGCTTATCAAAAAGTTCTTCTTCTTCCCCCTCTAGAGCCTTATCCATCAAAATGAATCCTAGACAAGTAGACACGGCAACTACATGATCACCCCACTACAGCATATCCGACATACTGCTTCAAGCAGCTGGTTTAAATTTAAGAAAATTTCATTGACACATTCTTCTTTCTGTATTACATTTTTCTTTCCAAATACGTACATTTAAAATCATTACACAGACTGGACCGGAGACAGGACCATTCTTCCATCAACAATTATACTTCAAATACTTCTGAGCAAGAGGGTTTGTCATTTACTTCATTCATTCAGCCATGGCACAGTAAAGATGTAAAGAAGACACTGATCCTTGCCTGACCTTCAAGCAGGATTTACGCATCTTTACATCACTGAATATGAAGGCCATTAAGTCTTTTTACTTCTGCAGCTGTTGTGCCCATACAATTCAACTGGTTGATCGAGTCTAAGCACCTCCTGGTTAGCATATATATCTTCTGTGCCAAAATTGATAACTCTGGTTGTTGTAACTTAATTCTGAGATACTCATGGTCACAGTAACCCGAGGAATATAAAACTGCTCTCCAGCTTCAAGTCTGCCGTGATGCTTCAAACAATAATCCTTGCCTCAGCATGATATATGCCTTTGGGATATCACCAGCAAAGATGAACTCTGCAATAAATCATGCTTCAAAAACTTATGATTCCTTTATCGTGAAAAGTCATTAAAAAAAATAAATAAATAAAACATCAAAGGGTTAATAAATATAATACTAATGATTGTACGCAATTTTAGCTGAAGCTATGCAAAAGGAATACTTTGACAGCAAATTTCTTCATAAAGGAAACCATTATTCGTTAGTCTGGGGATTCTTTTGAAGAGCAGTGGATTATCTTTGCTCATTTGATCCATAAATGGTGGTTCTCTGAAACCAAGTAAACAAAATCCTCTCGATCCTTCATTGGTACACATAGCAGTTTTCCGTTTACTTGATTTTACCTTTGAATGAACCTTGATCATGACAATCAATCATTTGGACTGACAACTGGCCAAAACTCTGGTATAGCATAATCTAATTTTTTTTTCTCTAAATGTCTTAAAGAAAATGAAGATACTAAAGTTTTAAGGAGCTCAAGAAAATTCAAGATCAGAATATCTGTTGGTACTAAATGAAATAAGAGCACTCTGTTTCTTATGTGAGGTTAAAAAGGTAAGGTAGAGTACATGCATGATGTGTTTGGGACTTTGGGGTAGTTGACAAATGACACAATATGCTGTGCTTCTTTAAAAGCAAATCAGCAAAATCCACAAAGAGAAGTCATATTATTTAAATAACAGGAAGCTATGTAAAAGATCTAAACAAAAATTTATTGAATGCAAAAGGTACATTGAACTAGATCCTCCAAAATTACAGACCTTGGTGCCAGCTATGATGGTTCCATTGAGGGGATGAGCTGCGCATACAGTAACACCTTCAGACAAGGGTACAAACTTATTCTGCTTATTTGGATTTTTCCCTCTGGATAAGCTATCCCCACTGAAACAAAAAGCTACCAGTAAGCAATAACTACAGAATAGCTCTAAGCTTCAGCAATTTTGTATACATATGGTATGTATCTATCTCCGAGAAAAGACAAGTGAATTTACACCTGGATAGAAATATCGATACAAAACAGCACGTTGAAAGAACTAAGCAGAACTGGTATGGTTATATCAGCATATTCTTGTCAAAGATTATAGTTCTATTGACATATACCTATATGCCTAGTACTTGGAAACTACGCCATCAATGGCTTTGCAGCAAAAATTTACTATTAAAGGGAACTTACTTGTAGTCCACGTGGCTGGGAGAGCTGGAGTCCGGATAGAAATCTAAAAGATGAATGCCATTCTCGTATGATGAGCCAACGGCATACATCTACAAGAAAAGGGATCAGAGTGAATTTTTATTTTTGTCAAAGCAAAATGGTTTAATGTTAGTTCTCATAAAACCCTCTAGAAGTGACAATGCAATGTAATTTGAACCAAAAAAAAAAAAAAACAATAACGATAGACTAAGATAATATATAATACTGAACAAGGTAATCAGAGCAATGAACTTAATCTCTCGAATGTATACAGCAGCAGTCACATTATAGTCTCCAACAAAGTTAATGCAATCTTTATATTTATATTTTATGTCTTTCATCTTTTAATTGGATAGAAAAGCTCTGCTTTTTTCAGGTGAACTTGATGTACTAGTGTATACCACTATGTTCAATACGATATAACCATCACAGCTCAGTTTTCCTTCCAGATAAAATGTGCAATCTTTATGAAGAAAATTAAACTAAATCTAGAAGATGAAAACCTATGCACGTAGACATTCCACTGTATTCAATAAGATGTTACCATAATAGAAGAGAGTAACTAAAAGAAATAATGGATGCATGCCTTTAATTATACCAGACGATTTTGCAAAGTAATTATCATGGCTATGCAGGGTTAAAACTACTACGGACCACATAATGTAAAATTTATCTTTCTTTCAAGCTTTCTGGTCCCTCCTGAAGGAGATTTTAACCCTTTATGTTCAGCATCTTTGATATTTTGCTGACACTGCTATGTGTTTACATGATTTGCAGTTTCGTCAAGTAAAACATATATTCCACAAAGGCCAGCCACTTGTCAACAGCTTGAGCTCAGCTATTCAAGCATGTTCATCAAGTAAATGAGCAAAACAGCTAGGGCAGTGAGAAATAATCACATTGTCATCACAAATTTAGTCATTTTAGGACGGCCATTTGATGAACACATGCATATTTAGACAAATAAAATCACAAATTATAAGATGATATAGTGAAACTAAGTCCAGCTACATACAAACAATGATTAAAAAAGAATCTTACTGAATGAGTCGGCAGCCATGACGGTTTCCTCAAGTTTAATAGATCAGCAGAAGTGTTGGAACCATTCCTAACCCACCAGATCAATAGGATATAAAGAGTTAAGAGAGTAATAGTTGCTGATGCTAGTAATTTGAAGTACAGTACTAATATGAATGTCATGAACTATACTTACAACCATGCTGGGGGTGGGCAATGGATATGTGTAACTTGAAACTTATAGATATCCAAAACACCAGACCTACAATGAGTAATGAAGCAAAAATAAGAAAATAAAGTGATTTGATTAGCAGAAGCAATTGACTTCACAATTGGTTATGAAACAGAATTCAGTTGAAAGAAGCTTAATGCAACTCTTATCAATAACTATCAACTTGCACATGTACCACCCCTTATTTCTGGATTTCTTAGATCATGCTGGACGTTGCTAAAAGATTTAGATGTCTTTCTCTTGCAATTATAGTGATAAGGATATCTCCTCTTCAAGGGATTGGATGGGGCAAGAATAGGGTTTGCAGAGTGCAATCATGTGGATGCTACCCCAAAAAGGGAAGATGATAATTAGAAGCAAGAAGAAAGTAGCTCATAGCCAAACCAACCCAACAGAAATAAATAAATAAAAAGAGGTAAAACCAAATTGACATTTAAGTTAAAAATAATTTGAAAACCCAACAAATAAAAGTGTATTGGCCTTTTCAGTTGACTTCGGCTTGGATCTAAGTAGTGAACATCTCTAATCATGAGTATCTCAAAGAAAATAACCAAGGAGCTGATGCATATCATTTCTTCAATTATGCATGGCGGTAAATGCTACTAGTTAAGCAAATAAAATGTCCAGCTTGAGCAATGTAAAGCCAATCAATGATGTCAGAAGAGTTTTTATGTCAAGAACAAACAAGAGGAGTCATCACAATTGCAAACAAAGAACAGTAAATCATGAAATCATTCAGTCTCCTCAATATCTCATATGAATTATGCACTTGGCCAGGGACCATATAAGGTGGTGAGAAAACAATAGAGGTGCTTCATAGTAAGAAGGTTTCCCCAAAGGTCCAACTACATCTTTAAGTGTCGTACCATGATAATGATCACAAGCCTCAAATATGCAAGGCAAAAAAAAAAAAAGAGTCGCAGTTCATATCTAGCAAAAAGTTTATTTCTGGTGAGCAGACTTTGTAGGAAACCTTATTCACTTTCAATTGACTCAAGGAACTTCATAAGAGCATGACAACAAAAGAATCATGGAAAGACTAAACATGTAGAGAAGCACTGTGAAGATGTGATGGATACATTAAAAATTATATTCATTGCCTAACCTACCAACCATCATCAAGATGAAAAGCCAATTGATATGGGCAAGATGGATCAAGATCAATTGAGTGTACTTCCTTTGAAACAATATCTGATTGTGCCTGAAACAAAGACAAGAAATAATTAAGCTAAAGATATAAGTACCCAAAAACAAGTGATCTTTATGAAGTGAGATTTAGTACAATATGCTTCCTCATAGTTAATAGTCCATAACTGACGACCTGTAATGTCCAAATTTTTCTATTTAACAATCTTTCAGGAAATCTTTATATAAAAATTCTCAAACTACTAGTAATATCACTGTATAGGAAAACTCTGGGTTTTTTTTTTATAAAGAGATTTATCATTTTAATTGGAATTTTTTTATTAAGGATAACAATATGAGATCATAGATGTTAAACAAGCTAGTTAAAATGTAAATAACATAACATGCTATTGTGCACACTCTGATGCGCAAAAGGGTTGGAGGTCGGAAAGCTGGATAGTAGCGACCTAAGTAGATAGTGAAAGCAAGTTACACATACCTTTAAAGACTCAATTTTCCCAAGCATCAAAGCTAACTTCAAGGATGTTAGAGGCCCATGACATACCTGAATGGAGGAAGACTCAAAAAATTGTATACAAGGATTAATAATTTCATGCATTGACAGCATTGTTGATAAGAGTTCAGTCAACAACTATGTAACCGAAGATTTAACCTCTTGCAAAATTGTGTCACTCATGTAATAAGCACACTGATGGCATGCCACAACAAAATATACAGAGAAAATGGAGTTTAGAACCACTGATGGTGTCAGTATTAAATGCTTTCTTATCATGTTAAAGTGTTTACTGCCTAAAAATTGTGTCATGTACCGAAGCTAAATCTAGCATTGTGAAATAAATAAAGTATATGCATGGAGATGTCTGAGCTTAAAAGTTACCTCTTTATGACTTTGAAATGAAGCAGATGTCCTTCCTCCTCGAATATCCCATATATAAATAAATCCATGTTTATCAGCCCCAAAAATGATCTAAAATAAATAGACATTATATTAAAGGATCCATCAAAAGATTGGGGATCAAACTTAATAAATAAAAAGCAATATGCTTAGCAGTTAGCATCTTATAACAAGGCATGCTAATAAACACACATTTGACTATATTAGCGGAAATTTCAACAAGCTGGCAAAAGACCACATTGTTTTTAGGACGATGAACAAGAAGGTAGAGCTGTGAACTATAGAATACAAAATCATGTTATCAGTAAATTGATGACCAAATATGCAAACCCTTTAGCAATCTGTTAAACAAGGATCAATGTAAGACATGCCAAACCATAAACGTTAAGTTATTATTTTTTTATCGTTCGAGACTGAGAGCATCTATGACAGCTGTGAAGTGTTCTTGAGTGAGGTTGAGTGTTTCTCGTGTAATCCTTATTGTGTATGGTGAACTGTGTTTTACCTCTCACAGTGGATGTAGGCAATCTGTCCAAACCACGTAAATCTTGTGTTCTTGTGTGTTTGCTATATCTGCATGATTTGCACTTATTTTCATGACAATACTTAAGCCCCATAGAGGACAAAATATGCCCCAAACAGTAATTAATTTTTAGTAAAGAGAATCAAGAAACAAAAATTAGGTTCAGGGAATATACCATGACAACATGTTCAGCACCCAAAATGAAAATAACACTATTGGACTCAGCTTACGATGGAGACACACCAAAATACTACTTTGACTTTCAGCATAACGTTTACGAGAACACATGACATAATTATTCATCAGACAAGACCATAAGCAAACTCCATTCGCTTTATGGTAGTGTTTGGATTAGTTTGATTGGGAACGGGATTCACTCAAATTTTTGTTTAGATTAGGAACAATATACTCTCCTTCTTCTCACCCCATTCCCATTTCCATTCCTTTAGAGTAGTTTCATTCCCTCCTAGGAGAAGAGGAATGAGATTCTCATTGCCATCCCCCCTCTCTTCAAATTATACGTAGATATACCCTTCAAACAAAGATCATTCAAAGCATAATTTCTCATTCCCATTCTGGTTCCCTTCACAATAATCCAAACGCTACCTATAGTCTAACTGTATGCTTCCAAATAGTTCTGTCATTAGCTAGTATGGTTGAAGCATGCAAAAATGTAGCTCAACAATATAGAAAACAGAATCAAGCTGTAAGGTCTTCACAATGAAGCTCAACAATCTAAAAACTCATCTTTCAAGAAATGCACATAAGAAAATTTCAGTCAAATATAAGAAAAGGCTATAGTATTTTATATACCTCGTTTTCCACATTTAACTGAATAGTGTTAAGAGCGCTACGAGAATTAGTTGTAAGCTCAAGACATGGAAGGATGCTCATTCTTCTATCCCATATGTTGATTACACCATGAGTATCAGAAGCAATCAACCTATTCAAATTGTTTATAGATAAAATAGCTCATTACTAGAAAAAAAAATGATGAATTCAAGGAAACAAACTTAATCAATGAAGTAACAAGTGAGGTCAGGGAAATATAATGATATAGTAAGATAAAAACAGAATCAGCTCTAAACCACAAAAAGCAAACAACTGTAGAACCAATTAGAGCAAAAGCTATCCATTTCAGGAAGACATATATGGTAGTTGGTTCAGCAAATTTTCAGTTACTGAGATATACAAGTCATTCAGATCTCCTATGCAACTATACAAGATGAGGACCAGGACAATCCCATTTATCATGAAAGGAAAAGTCTATGAACAAGCCTAAATGTATGAGGATTCTACATCAAACTAGGACCATATAACCTAGAGAAGCTGATGGAATAATGGAATTTTTATAACATATAATCTGGAATGGAAACCCCAAGTCAATCAATATGAAATTCAAGATACTGTATGAGAATAAAGTTTTATTCATGACAACATCCACATGAACCTCCTTTGAGTGGGAATTCTATGTATTTTTAGATGGAAACCTAGACGATAACTTAGTGCGGACAAAGAAAAGCACTTCTGGTTATTAGAAGGCTCTATAACTTATCTAAGATAACATTCAAAGGGGAAGACATTACTACTTACTCTCAAGAAACAATCTAAGATTCTAAGAAATATACCCTCAGTTAATGTCAATATCTTTAGATGACTCAGATTTCTTGTACAGAAATTAATAGTATGAAAGGAATTTTTTTTTTATCAAATAAAAAACATTGAACTTTCTCAGGAGTTACCACCTGCATAGAGTTGCTAAGAACATGTTTTACTCAGTCTGATATCTATTAACTATCCCAAGTCTGTTGAAATAACACTTCATGCACACCCAAAATGTAAGCGTCACCAGCACATATCATCACGTAATGGTCACACTGCAAATTTTCCAGCCATCAACTGATGCAGAATAGGAAACGCTTAACCATTCAAGAATTTTGGTCTACGTTTCACAATGAGAGTTACTGTTCGTGCTACAGTAACTTAGGGTATTTTGGTACTTTTCTAGATC
>JAYMTT010000635.1:0-12064 GCA_036898025.1 Hypseocharis bilobata
TGTTATTATTTCGACCTGCTTACTGACTTTGATTGGTGAAAAAAAAATACGGATTATATATACTATGTCATGTGAATTATTATACTGAGTCTGCGAGAGCGAGGTCAAGAGATAACTATTCATTGGCTGGTGTGGTTGTAAATGCTCTAGTTGTGGATCGATCGAGGAAGAGGAGACAAGAGAATTGATGGATAATATAAGAGAGAAAGTCGTAGATTGAATCAATCAAGGGTAAAATTTAAATTACACACTTAATAACGAGTGATTTTGTGTTTTATGATTCAGATGATGATCCGATAATTTCATCATTCCGTATAAAAAAGAGTCAAAATCATTTGTTATTGTTAGTATAAGTGATAAACAATAAATTTTTTAGTGTAATGGATAAGTTCAAGAAATGTAAAGTCCATGGGAGTGTCTTCTTCTCTCTCTCTCAAATATTGAAGTATCTTACAAATTGTTATTCTTTCTGCAGCACCAATGACGCTGTCTTGGAAGAAATGAAGAGAGCATACATGCTTCAGCAAGAAGGGAAGGGGTCCATAAAAGTCTGAGCTGATTGTCTTTTGTGATGCCCAATTACCAGAGGAGCATATGATGTACAAGTTGTTTCTCTTAATACATTTGCATGAACAACCCGTCCAGCTAGGTGATGTATTTCACTTGCAACTAGTTTTAACCTAAAAAACTTAGTTTCATATTTGCGGTGGAGTGGATTGGATTAGATAGGAACTGGTGGAAGTTAGATTCAATAAGTTTGAGTAAAGCTAGGAATTGTGGTCATTTGGGTACTTCAGTACAAAACAAAGCTACATCTGATCTAGGGCGACTGCTAGGACTGATATGATATGATGAGCCTCCGCCATATAATATTAGTATTTGTTACATTAAAACGGAGAAAACCATATTTGAGGTGTATTTTGTCTAAATGTGTAAGTGATTACGTGAACTAATAATTTGGACAATTAGATACGTATACTTTGGGAATTTGAGCAATCAGGACGGACCGTCCAAATCTGTTACCAGAGACCGTTAGCTCGTCCGACGTAAATTTTTTTTATTTTCTCAATCTCTAGTTACCCAGTCATCGCTGATGTGGCTGGAAAACTAAATTGAAAAAAGAAAATGATGAATGAGTGTCTCACGTGACCCTCACGTGAGAATATAATCATTGGAGCTCACGTGAGGGTCACGTGTATCATTCTTCTTCCCCAAATAAATACCAGAGTCTCCGAATTGAAATCCTAAAAAATTGAAGCACCAGCATCACCCACATACCGTTTGATCAACAAGAGGAGGAGGACGACGAAGAAAGTCTTGCAGCTGCAGAGACAGAAACCGTGAAAGACGAGACACGGTGGCTTGATCGTGAAGAGTTGCCAGATTTGGACAGTGATTCCTCGTGGTCCGCTGTGACTAGGTTGCTTGCTGACCTCAACGTCCCCGTCCGGCCCTTCATGGTACACAAGATACGAAACTGTGTTCGCAGGATGACAACCGAAGACTATTACAAGAACAGAAGGGTTCTGCGCATGATCGCCAACATTGACATTTTCGATCTTGAAGGTCAAGAAGAAGAAGAAGAAGAAGAGATGGACATGGATGTGGATGTGGATGTGGACGGCGGAATCAGAATCGTGCCGGCAGAAAAGGAGTGCATTGATGCTCTGAAAACGGTCAAGGTCGAAGAATAAAGTAATCATAAGGTGCAAGATCAGTGCTGTATATGTTTCGATGAGATTCGGGTGGGCATGGAAGCCACTCACATGCCTTGCAAGCATGTTTTTCACAAGGGCTGCATTGTCAATTGGCTGAACCAAAGCAAATTCTGTCCCCTCTGTAGATTTGAGTTGAGTTGAAGAATTAATTTCCTATGATTTCAGTATCTGTAATTTCTTCATTAATTTGTTCTTTATGATTTCTGCTTAAGAATAATAACCTACTTTCTACACTACGCATTGTTGTAAGCTTCAAATTTTGTAATTGAGTTTGTCAATGCTGAATCCTTTCTTATAAACAAATCACTTATGCATTCAGCAACAACCTTGTTTGTGTCTGTGTAAGAGAACACTGAGGTTGCACATTTATAAGATGTAGATGTGAATCTGATATCATTTACATCATAGTTCAAACAACAGTAGCGCCCATGATTTTAAAGACAATGGATTGATTCTCTATAACACTGAAACAGTTCTATAAATATAGACACCATAGACATAGTACTTATATATCATTAATTATCAACAAAAGGCAATGTTGTCAAGTTCCACCATGACAATTGCTGATAATATGGGGCAACCTTTCTGAATCAACAAAATTTATATCCCTATATAAACTGGCCTACAAAGAACAGACAAAAAAAAGGGAAGAAAAAGATTTACATGGGCATAGAGGGTTGGATGGAAACTTTTTCTCTGGCTCATCGTCCCTGGGGTGATTTCATGAGCGGGGATTTCATCCTATGAGATGGCAGTGGCGATCCTCTGGGAGTCGTGTTTGATCTCAGTGGGGACTTTCCCGTAGGACTAGAGACTGCTTGCGGTGACTGACAAGACGTGGTTGGATATTTGGGGGTTGGGAGCTCTTCCAGAGCAGCTAAAACTTCAGACATAGGTGGCCGGATTTTTGACTCACTGATGCAATTTAAAGCAAGTACTGAAGCCAAGTAAGCACCTCTATGAGGATACTGACCCTCCAACTTGGTGTCCATTATCCGGAAATACTTTCGCTTATCACCCAAATAGGGCCTTGCCCAATCCACCAGGTTCTGTTCAACACCCACTTTTGTTTTGTCAACGACGCGACGTCCTGAGAGTAGTTCCAACAGCACAACGCCAAAGCTATAGACATCGCATTTAGCAGTTAGCCTACCTGCTCACCAGCAATAGTATTTATTCAAGATAGTTAGTGGTAAAAAAAGACTAAGGAGGCCGTCTTTACATTTATGAGACCAAGATATTTCATTAAACAACCATGCTTCAAATTAAATTATGACAGCAAGATTCAAAACCATATGTATAATTTATTACCAGTAAAGATATCGAAGAATTGAGAGCTTGATACTTAAAAGCTCTTTACCAGTAAAGATGTCGAAGAATTGAGAGCTTAATACACCCTAATCTTTTTATAGTAATTCATTTCTACTTATTATTTGGATATTTAATTTATCGAGATGTAGTTAGAATCTTATGTAAGTAGTTACTTGAATTTTTTCCCTTTTATATTAGAATGATTCGATTTTTTAGCATCCTAGTTTATTTGATGCTACTCTTTTTTTAATTTATTGTCTTAATTCTATTTTGTAAGAAATCCAATTTTTTAATGGGATAAGCAATCATTAGATCAATGTATTCTGAGAAATATGCATTTTAAACCATTGGTAGTGAGATAAATATAAAACACTTTGAAGATATGAAAATCCATCTTGGAGAACTGTAATATGTATCTATTTTACTTGGGAATGTTTGTAATAAAAAGATCAGCATCAATGAATTTGTACTCCTTATCTCTTACTCTAAGTGTTTTAACTAAAATAGACAATCTGTTAAAGTACACTCTGAAATCTTTAATATATACAGTATAAGTGCCTCTACCTAGTACCCACCACCCTCTTGCAATCTGTCAGTCCATACACAAGACTGAGTTCTACTCAACCAGCCAACTTAAATGGGATATTGACTAATCTGTAATATTATATTTTTTTCGTTCAAGTTTCAGATAAAACTGAGCCCTTCCCCCTGCTGTCTTAAGTTATTGATGAAAATCCTATAATTATACTAATGTGCACCAGAAACGTGAGCACTAAGTAACAGAAACTATTCTCTCAAACCATTCAAACCGAAGACAGTTAATGAATTTGACAAAGAACAAAAAATGATGAACAGGTGATCGCAGCAAAAGTAAGAGAGAAGGGAGAGGGAGAGGGAGGGGAGCTGTTCAACAAACAGACCTGTAGCAATATATTCTGGAGCAGCATATCCTTGAGTACCCATGACTTGAGTGGAAACATGGGTACGATCACCTGTGGGGCCTGCTTTTGCCAATCCGAAGTCTGATAGTTTGGCATTAAATTCCTGCATGCATAACAAGCATAAATGCTGGAACACTCAAACTATGGAACTAGAAATAACTGTCAACACAGCCATGCAACGGTTAATGACTAAATGGGCTCAAGCATATCACTTAGTGAAATATGTCAAAACTGGATCGACTCAACATGAGGAAAAAAAAGGAAAGAAAAGAAAAGAAAAGAAAGATTCAACTGTATTTCTCTTCTCTTATATAGCTCCAACCTTGCTATTATCATTTTAGCTTTCAACCAGTTCATAACTGAAACTTCCTTGCTATTATCATTTTAGCTTTCCACCCGTTCATAGTTGAAACTTCCTTCCAACTCATGTATGCTTGAGCCCATCCACTCATTACGCCAGAGCAGTGTTATTGTATTCAATCAACATACCGAATCTAGTAGAATATTAGAAGCCTTGAAATCACGGTAAATAACTTGTTGTTCAGACTCATGTAGGAAGGAGAGCCCTCGAGCAGCACCTATAGCAACTTTGATCCTTGTTGTCCATGGAAGCGGTCGAGCCCCTCCTGCAAAATATGATAATGAACAAAATGCATATTCCTCTACATTGTTACAAAAAAAATCTATATGTCCAAGTGAAGAAACTTATTGGACTTGCTTCTAAATAAATGGTTTTCTAAGCTTCCTTTAGACATGTATTCATAGACCAACATCCGATTATTTCCATCCACACAGTATCCAATTAGCTTGACCAGATTTGGATGATGAAGTTGCCCGAGATAATTAACTTCAGACTGCAACCAACAGAGAATCACTGAAGGAATTGAAACAAATATTTAAATGAAAGAAGGATAGAATTATGATGGTAAAAACCTACCAACCACTCCTTATGCCCCTGAAAACCTTCAGGTTTAAGCTTCTTGACAGCCACAACTATTCCAGATCCAGGCTTTGCTGCAGCAAGTGTTTGCTCATCAATCCACCCTTTATAGACATAGCCAAACCCTCCTTCCCCAAGGAGACTATCGGGACGAAAGTTTCTAGTAGCATTCTTAAGCTCATTAAATGAGAAGGATTTCAGATGTGGAGAGGACAATATATCAGCTTCAGATCTTGGACTGGGGAGACTTCTAGGTGTTTTCTTTGGACTGTAAGCTGGGACTGTCAGATTTGGAAGAGGTAAAGACTTGCTACTTTTCGGATTTTTTCTGGCTCCTGAAAGAAACAATTTGTTAATGATACATGCAAATAAGAACAGGAGCCAACCGAGAGTAAAACATTAGTAAGAATCAAATTCCAGGAAATTAAATGGTCTGCATATGCATCAACAGAAAATATTTTACTTTTAAGATTTTGCCTGGAAGTGAAGAAAGAAAGAATTGCATGCTATATAGACATAAAGTGGGTGTGAATATTATCTGACTTGACATGGCCTTCAAAAGATACTAGCAAATACATTAGCTCTTCACCTTCATAACGATCATCTTCTTCTAAGCATTACTCATTTTAGCTTATTTTCTGGCCCATTTGAAAACTGAAGAGTCCACCTATATGTCTACATTCAACGAATCTTAAACACATATATGAACTCACACACCAAGATAGAAAACTAAGCATGTTTAGTGAATGTTTAGTGAACCACCCATGCTAATATGGAGAAGTTCCATATTCGACAGCACATACCAATTTGAGTGTGTGTGATAAACAATAAGCAATGTACCAATAGGCACATATACCATTATCCTGAGTTTACGACACGCCATCCCAGGACAGCCAAAAATAAGTTCCACATAATGTAAATGATAAATATTGTGTGAAGTGAAAATAAACAATCATGTATGTTGAAGAGAGTGAAATTAAATTGATTTTTTTATTCAGTAGTTACCTAAATTATGTTCACCAATGTAAGTATGCTGGAGCACTAGTCCCACATGAAATGGAGATAGTGCCCAATTCGCTTCATATACCAGTTGGGCCACACTACCTAATAGCTCAGGCTTTTTGGTTAAAGAACGTTGGAGAAAAAAAATTATGGAAGTTCTGTAGAAATGTTTGGTTCATTTATTGAGACGGTTTCCATGAAGAAATAGTTAAAAGAAGTGTCCTGGCAGTGAATATTCTCTTTATTCAGTAGTTTCTTATGTACTATAATATTCTAAAGATTCACATGCATTTTATAAAGAATGAACTATTTTATTTCTATCACTTTGTTACTAGAAGAACAAAGAGAACTAAGCAACCTAGCTTTTTGGCTGTGTGAGAAACACCTAAGGATATAGGACTAGGCATAGACCCCACACACATTAGAATTTTGAAGAATGAGAAGTATAGCGGCATTGCAACCAACCTTAACAAGAACTTTAGGAACTGTAAGCTGGGACTGATAATTAAATCATGCATGCCTGTGAATCTCTTCTGGCCTTCCTTCTGTTTAAACCATGGATACCATATACTTACTACTTTCTTCTATAGTGGACTGTAAACTCATCTTCTCATTGAATCATCAAATTCTTTTGTTTTTTCTAGAATGATATCCGAAACCAGATTAGCTTAAAAAATTTGGCCTACCAATTTACCAAATTATTTGAACAACTTGGTTGCATCTTCTTTTGGGTCTAGCAAAACAATTCTAAACTAAGACAAACTTTGAGGCACCTTGTGTTCCATATAATCACTTCATCAAGGAATGCCTCCTAGAAAATCCATTGAAGCATCCTTTTGAGCCTAATGAAGTCTTGTGGAAAGAATTGTTACAACTATATTATGTCCTTTGCATGAACATAAGAATTTCAATCTCTGTATAGTCTGCCATTATACCAAACATACTACTTATAAGTTTCCAATTTCAATGTTGCATGGAAACGGACACAAAACTAGGGTTTGTTAAAATGTATATAAACTTGGAAAATTTTAAAAAGTAAATGTGAAAAAGAAGCCAAATATAGTGAGGAAAATATCATAAGAAAGGCGTACTATATATTATATCTAATATGCAGAATCTATCCACCCACCTCCTTTACACTTACTCCTCTGTATATAGAACAAAAAAAAAGGGAAAAAGAAAAAGAGTTGATGTCCCAGTATATCCAACATGCATTGGACCTCTGAACAAATGCATGGAGTCAAAAGGAAAAAATAATTACAGTATTGCATCTACCAAGGTATGTTTGGAGCATGTCAAAGGACTAATATGTTCAACATCCTCGATGTTTGAAGTCTTCAAGGGAAAGTCACTTTTATGCGATTATGAAGCAATGAATTATAAAGTATTCATAAAATACCAGATTTGTTTCCATCAAAAACTCTAGTTATGTTTGTGAGATAGACTACAACAGTACCAGACTTTTTCCATCTAAAATTATATTTCAATGTTTAACATCTCAAGAAATTATATATAAAAGTTCAAATCAAATATATAGACGTTTTTTTTTCTATGACATGATTGTATACCTATATTAAGTATATGCAATGCAATGCATTTCACCACCAGACTGCTTTGATTAGTAAAACATTTCAAGCACATATAAATTCACTAAGGCTGCATATACATTTGATGTTTCAGTGTAAATATCTTTTACATTTTCCAAAAATGTAAATGTTTTTCATTTTCATAAAATCCATAATGGTCAGAAACTTGTCAATACAGAAATTTGAAATAAATTATTGGGAGATAGTTATTCCAACTCAATCACTTTATGATTTTGATTTGGAAGTTGCCTCTTTTTTCCACTCTTAATTCTCTTACAGCCTATTATCAATCTCTGATTGAAAGGTTTTTGCTTAGGAACTCAACTCCAAACCCCCTATTATTAAATCTTCCTACCCAAACCATAGATTATGGAAGAAGTCTCTTCCTTGTCCTTCATTCGGCCCAAACTTTATTTCCCTCGTCTTCTGAAACACAATCTTTATAACCACATCTTCTTTGACTTTGTTTCTACCACCTAAGATGAATCAACAGAGATCCTGAAATTCTTCGTCCTTCTCCTTGAATTTTCATTACACTAGATAGTGCCTTGTGACTTGTCTTTGAAGCGAATGTAAACCAACTAAGTATACCACCAAAACGTTAACTGTCTCATCTTTCAATGCATCACATTGCAGTTAAATCTTCAAACTTCAGTGAGTCATCAAAATTGTGGATCTTCTAGCATCATGTCATGGTTAAATTATGCCATTTTTTAGTGAAGAATAAATGAGAAAGTAACTAAGCCTTCAAACACCCATTTTGTGGCCCACTCCTTATCAATCAAGGCTTCTCTAGTAAAGCCCTATTAAACAATCCTTTAGCCCCCATGTTCCTTGTAAAACTTTAACTGAGAGAGTTCACAATAAAGGAATTAGTCCTTTTGACAATTATAAGAGATCTGCATCTCTAGAGAGACAACAAAATATGGGGAAACACATTCAACCTGTTCCTAGCTCAACTTCGGACGGTGAATATAACATATGACGTATACGAGAAGGAATCTAGGTGTCAGCTCTATCTAATCTCCAAGTTTCACTATACAGGAGCATAACTTAATTACTATATAGTTTCAATAAAACATGTTTTTTATGAAAGTTCACTCACAAATGAAATAGAAAAAATGTCAATTTAACACAAAATAAGAAAGTACCGAAAGAACTAAAGTACTTTTGTAATCTTCTTATTGCTCCTTTAGCTAGACATAAGTTACGTGTCCTTTGGTAGGTATATCCTGCCATTGCTCGGCCCATACCAATGTCATGTTTTGCTTCATGTACATGTGCAAAAACGAAGTTGCCAATCTAGGACAGTGGTTCCTTATAAGCCAAGACAAGAAATACCATGCTACTTCATAACAAATCTCAGCATTGATTCAAATGGACCACTCTTCCTTTTTCTGTCAAATTTGTTCTGTCCCTTCCTTTTTAACCACCTTTTACTTCGCTTTAACAAAGGTCTAGTAACTGATTGAAGCACAACGCTAATAAGAAACACATCGGCCAAGGCTAACTATATTTTCCCTCGAAGACACCACATTCTCACCACGAGCTCATATTAGAAAACACCATCTTCTAGTGAGGTACATACAAGGAAAACAAAAATAAAATTCAACTTGAATTCAACTAAATGACATCTTACCATTGCATTTAAACATCAAGACTTATAGTAATAAGCCAATCCTCTTTCCTTTCTTTTATGTAATTAATAGTTCGCTTTAAAGAAAGTCTATTCATTGGCAAAACCACAAAAATACAAAGAAACGCAACTACCAAGGCTTGCTTAATTTTTTCACCCATAAGGTATCTACATATTCTTATTGGAAGCTCTACCTAGGAGACATGTCGTTAGTAAGTGAGGTTGATGGGAAAAAGAAAAGCATTAAATTATAGAGTAACACTCCTCTTCATGCATCAAGGCTTGAAAAGAGCCACAAAGCTTACCAATTGCAGCTATGCCCATCAAAACTTGGTAAAAATCATCATTATCTGCATTTTACTTGAAAATATTTAGCTTCTTCAAAACATTCGAGGATTGGCTGTATAATTTGCGAGGAACTGGGTTGAACCTTTTTAATCCAATACATGTATATGGAGTCCAAACCTCAATCTCAAATAGGAATTTCTCCCAAAATCCAAGATTTAAATTTTAGCTTCGTAACGGAGAAGTATAAATCTCAAGGGAACAAGACTTGTTTGCAAATCTCACTAACTGAGAATGCGTATATAGAAGGAAAATAACAATTAAAATTCTATTGTTACTCCGGGTGCACCACTTTGTGTCGAACCAATGTTTGAGATCAAACTACTCCACAACCGCCACCATCATCATTATGTCATCATTGCCGGTAAATGTTCCTTCCATGAGTTGCAGCCACCAAATTTCTCACCATTGCAGCTGTTGCTACCCAGCATCATCATATGTAGTTACTACCAACCCATCTTACCTGTGCTTCATAATCACTGTCTCATCAGCCTTCTCAAATGTACCCAAATGTTACCATGGGGCATGTTTCACATCATCCATGAGATCATCTGTTGGAAAGTATAATATGATTTGCTATTGCACCATGAGTAGATCATGGAAACGATTGATTAAGCAATAAGTGGCATTTTATGAAGTTTGAATAGTGAAATCAAAACATGTGATGGAGTTGTAGTTTTCCATATTTATTTCCTCTAACCCATTAGGTTCCTTAAAAAATTAAATAACACAAATTAAGTAAGCCCTTCGGGCATCATGTTATATTGACGTAGGCTAATATGGTTGAACCACGACATATCTCTCTCATCTTTGTCGTATTTTAAGTTCTATACCATTGGAAAGAGTATCTTTCCTATCCAAAATTCATTTATGCCTCAAGTTCTTCACTCTGTTTATGTTCAATCCAACTCAACCACCGAGAATGTCTTTTAGGTCTGCAACTACTAGAACTTGAAATCAAACTTCTCCTTCACAACCAAAACTGCCATCATTATGTCATTTTTGTTAGCGTTTATTCCCCTTTGATTGTTGCAATAACCAACATCATTGTCATTGCTATTGCTATCCACCATCATTATATTGTTTTGAATACCCATCCTATCTGCTCTCAAGGAAGCCAGCATCGTTTTGTTGTTTCCAGCATCCATCTTGAATGCGAACATGTCCTATTACACTTAACATCACCTATGAGGAGATCGTCCATTGGAAAGACAATGTTGGTAATGTAAAACTTATATGATGCCACACATTCCTCCACCATATTTATTCACTTGAGCTTCAACCTCTGACTACAATGAATGTCCCTTTAGGCTAGCAAGAGAACTTCAACTGTTGGAGATTCAAGAGAAATATGTATGTCAATCCCTTCATTTACCACAGTTCCAGTTGCCACACAATCCTCTCCATTGCTATCATTGCCACTACCCTTTCTCGTTGCAACTGTTGGAAAACCAGGGGGCTGAGGGGAGCACTTGCACCCCCTGAAATGTATATATTTCTTCCTCCTATTGTCATAATACGGTAACTTACTTCTCCCTAATTAGGATAAAATGGTCCTACTTATATGGACTTTATAGTGGTCTTCCTATTAATATCCTCTAACCATGTATAAAGCACCAGACTTCTAGAATATTAGGATTTATTTCGATAGTATGCTCTTTTTTTGAAAAAGATCTTCTTTTTTCATTTTTGGTGTTCCAACCTATATTAGGATACTCATATTCTTACAATATAGAGAAACTAGAAATAAAAAGATAATTTTTTTTTTTTAAATTAGGTTGGTTAAGTTTCTAGGGTTTACACGTTATAACAAATAAAATCAATGAAAATAAAAGGGATAAAGAAAATTGACTAGAACAAAGGAAAAATTTTATCTTTATAGAAGTTCAACATAAGTTCCTATTCTTGGCATGTCTCATTTTCTCGCTACGTGAGTTCTTGTGTGACTAAATAACTATACACGTCATATAGTCCTTTTCGACGAATTTTTCATATTTAACATGTTTTATTTAAGTCATTTGATTCATGCTTTTTATAGTAATTGGTCATTATTTAAGCATAAATACCTAATATTTGATCTTGCTAATTTGGCGATCAACTTATAAACATTGATGAGTATTGTTAATTGTAATTCTACTATATGTCAATTAAAGTACATGCATATTCGTTTTGATTAATATCCCAATTTAGTTTTTCAATATGTAGTTATGTAGCTATTGTACTAACATATGTTGAATTCGATTTGCCTTATTTAGACGAAGTCCTCACTCTGCCACTGTGTTGCAGCTACAACATTACTTCTGCCACCACCACCATCACTAACATTTCTTGACCACCTTCACTGCCAATTCTTGAGAAAATCACCATTTCTCATTTATACAGACCCTTTGGCCACATCATTGCAGCCGCTGCTGCCACCACCACTAAATAAAACCTTTGATCACTTATAGATGTCATCATCACCACCAATGGAAGCTACCAATTACGACTATCACAATGATTCAAACTGTTTCTTAGTAATTCACGATTTCTGATGCAGACATGGAAGAAGCCTCAAACTGTTAGTTTTACTTTCAGGGGTAGAA